>VTPC01006706.1:6260-19864 GCA_011009095.1 Ignelater luminosus | reverse complement strand
TTTTTTCCAGGCGAACTGCTTGTTACCAGATTTCTCAAAATTTCCTCCACAAATGCCCAGGGGTTATTATAAATTAGTTTTACAATTTTTTTACCAATCAGATTTCTTTCATCAAGTCGATTTTTATTTTCGTATTATAGATAAACCTATAGATTGGAAGAAAATACCAAAGTCAAATGAAAGACATAATAGCAGACATTAAAGGATTTTTTATTTGAATACCAATAATACTGTTGTGCTATAAATTGTGATTCGATGTACCATGTAGATTTGTTGTTAAAAAGTTAATGTATTGTATAACATTTGTATTTGTTCTAAACCGTGTGTTTGTTTAAATTACAGTGACATTGTGCAAAAGTAAGATAATTTTGTTTTATTTTTTCATTATAGGATTCACAGTTTGTTGGATCCATGGTATGTAATACTATACTGTATGTAAAATATTTGTAAGACCATCCTTTAGTGATAATATCTTAGAAATAAAACATGTAAAGCTGAAACATTAAACCTAATTTTACTTGAACATTAAGTTTTCCAAGTTCCAATACTAAATAAAACAGTAGTAGAGCTGAAACAGAAAAACAGAACCAGAACTTTTGTTCAGATGGAGCATTTTGTCATTAAGCTATCGAAATCGGTGATACTTTTAAAGAATATTTTAAAAAAATAAAAATGTGTGTAGTAGAATAATTATATAGCGGAAACGCAACGCCAACTAGGGTTAAGAGGACTAAAACTAAGTTATGGGAGGCAGCAATTGCTCTAAACACATTTTTAAAAATGATAAGCAAACAATCACTGACTATTCAGTCTGGATTTTTTTGTGTTCTTAAATAATAAAATTTTTAAATTTTTAATTCGTTTCCTGAAATATGTTGTTAAATAAACATTTTTGAAATTTGATACTAATTTCTAGTTGCCTAACCTTATAAACATCATCTGTTCACTGTTCATACTTTATAAATTTTCGAATTGTTAAATAAATTATGAATGTGTTTGTATGCTATCAATGAAAAGCATTTTTCAAAAGCTTTCCAAGTGTGTCTCAAGTGGCAAGCTCCTATGTAAGATTTTAAAGGGCGTTTGGGGGTGGCGTCATATTTGTGGGGTCAATTTGGTTCTCCCTGCACACTACGGAAACGGTTTTGAGCATTTTTTAATATCACTTATTAAAATAAAAAATGCGGTCTATTGAAGCTTTTCAAAATGTCACCCTGTATTTGTTTTCTTTTCGTATACTGATATTTAACATACAAAGTTATTCTGTTATTATTATTTCTGATAATCTTGTTAATCTGAATTGTTGTGGAAGAAATGTACTTGGCAAATAAACTTTATATCTTCATTACATAAATGCTTTGCGTTCTTATTTTATCTACTGCCTTACTTCTTGCTCACCCCAAGGCCATAAGCTAAACTAGCATGTTGATGCTTTAAAAATTATTAGTATAGCTGTAGCAATAAGTGTCTCCAAATCGACATTACAGTGGTGTGGTAACAAATTTTTAAATTTTATTGTTAATTTTGTATTTCTCTGATTACATACCACCGCAATATGAATTAATAAAAACTACAATATGCTGGACCAAAGATGGGAATAACAACTAGCTTGCCAGAACGGCCTTGTGATTTCATTCAAGGAGCTTAATAAGAAGGAAGGAGAGAACATAACCCAGCTTGTGGACGAGGTAAATTGAAGCCGATAAAACTTTTTGGTAATATTCTAATTTAAAATTGAATCATTAAATTAATATTTGTTGTTGTTGAGGTTAGGTATCCTTGATTTTGCGCGCGCATTAGTAGCGTCGGTATCGTTAACATGTCGGAATCGTTGGAACAATTTTTAAAACTCCAGATGGAAAACATGAAGGCTAGGAATCTTCAGTTATTGAATTTACAGTCTCAAGTAACACAATTGTCCAGCAACAATAACAGTTCAACGACCCCAGTTTCTACACCCTCACAACAAAATTAGCCCAGTCACTTTATACATTCACCTCTAAAAAAATCCGACTTACATTTAACTTCGGGATTCTCCTAATTTCGGCGTCAGGAACAATCCCTCAAAAGTCCATAAAGCCAACTGGACGGCTACAGAAGTTACAGAAGGTCAAAGGTCACGAAAATCAGTTTTTCTCAAATATCTCGTAAACTATTGGTTTTATGTTACGTTACTTTTGGTCTTTATGAAATTTGTTCATGAGCTAAATCTACACAAAAAAGGTCCTATACAAAACTCACGTAGAAACGTAGAACCAATAGTTTTTGAAATATAGGGCTGAAAAGTTTCGGAGCAAAGCGCATACTCCCCTATACTATACGTATAGTGGTGTATACAGATAAAAAGACTTATTTACACATAGAAACATCGTTCATGCATAGTAATTAATAGTAATTCCAAGTCCAAAAATCAAAATGTGTGAAATCTTAGTCAGCAATTGATTATATGATAATAGAAAATGTATTTTTGTACCTTTTTCTATTGTTTTTTTCATATTTACGGCTCACCTCTGGTAATGCAAAAAAAGACAATAATTATCTAAAGTGAGGTCTCAAGTAGCAGCTTGTACGCAAAAATGATTAATGACAGTAATAAAATTAAGACTATCGACTATCGCAGATGTTTGATACCCTCCTTATCTACCTAAACTGGAAAGCCTCTCTTTAATTTTTTGATTGTAAAATTTCAAAATTTTATTGCCATTGTACTAGCATACTTCACTGCATCTGTTAGCGATTAGCATGCTTGAATACACCCAGCAGGTGAGAATTTCTGTCTTGGGGTTTGTAGTTTTTATTTACTTTTAGTTACTTATAAGTATATAAGTATTTAGTTCGTCCTCTGAATTGTGCATATTTATAAAATTATGAAACAAATAACAACATATCATCTAATAAAATCAATTATATTTAGAAATAAATAAAAATATTAGTAAGTGGATCTCTGTAATAATGTTTTTTGGATTTAGCCTGGCGAACTAAAACGTTACAAGCACGAGTTTTAAAAATAAGAACAAAAACTGACTAAAATTAATTAACCAAACAAAATAAAAGATGAATTAGTAAAGAAATGAAATAGCCCTTTGAATAAATCAGTATTATTATTTTAATTGTAATGAGTCCATTACTACTGACATGCATTAGTATTGTATTTTATTCAAATTTTGAACATTCATACCAGTATACAGTGTGTCCAAGATAAGGATGCACAGCGGGGGAATCTTGGAAACGGTAAGAGATACAGGATCGGTTAAATGGGATGAAAATTGGCTATTTATAGGATTTTAAATTTAGATATCTTGGATAGTTTCTAAGATATTTAAAAAAATGCTGATTTCTCGATTTTCGTTTTTATTTCTTCTTTCATTTATTTGAAGAGATATCGGAAAACTAAAACCACTTTTCCATTGCCACAAACAAAAATCGAGAAATCAACATTTTTTTATATATCTCAGAAACTATCCAAGATATCTAAATTTTGCAAACGCGAACAAAAGGTCCTATACCTAGCCAACTTTCATCCCATTTAACCAATACTGTATCTCTTACCGTTTCCAAGATCCCCATGCTGTGCATCCTTATCTTGAACACACTGTATAGCGTACACTTAAAATTCATATCTTCGGAACCATGGACACCAGATTCTATGTGATAGAGAGATTTGATTAAAAAAATTAACTATCATTAATAAAAAATACAATTAATCAAAAATTGTTCATCCCCGCCAATTATATTTTCAAAAAGTAGTAATATACAGGGTGATCATTTTAAAACTTCCCATTCTGAATGTTTTGAAAACCAAAAAGATATTGGAATAAATCCAAGGACATTTTCTTATACTGGGAGGGAGGACTAAACTATGTACAAAGTTTTCGATTAAAATTCTACCTTTAAGCTCCAGCCACTCCCACTTTAAAATTTTAAATTGGATGATATGGCATGTAGCACATCAAATTAAAGGTCTTCAATACCAAAATGCAGTGCTGTTTGAAAAAATCAAATCGGTGGTTGGTTTTCGAAGAATTAAATTTTTTATTTTAATAAAGGTGCATTATTAAATTTATCGTAATAGATGCTCGAATTGCGCTCCGTTGGTTGCTAGGCAATGATAAAGCCTATTCTACTTTACTTATCTACAATTACGATGAATTTCATTTGATTTGATTGATGCATGAAAACAAAAATTAACTAATTTTAGTAAATCACTAGTACAATACTAGATTGCAGTTTGTTGCTTATCATCATCAACTAAATCAGTAGAATAAAGAATTTACACATATTATTATGTACTTTTCTATTTTTATAACACCATGCCAAAAGACCTCAAAAGTTCATCTCAAGAACAATTAGAAGTTCACAATTTTGTTTTCTTACTACATATCATCGATTTATCAAACCAAAGTGTAAACAGTTTTCATATCATTAGAAACAATCCCAACCCACAAACCAAACATATTCTTTGTTGTTATTACGATGCTGATATATCTATGTTGTACTCTTTATTGTTATGGTAAAGTAGAAGGATGATTTGGAAACGATAGAATAAGCATCTTTGCGTGTGATATATCCAACCGGTTTTGTGAATCTATTTAGTCAAAAACATCTGGGAATGCAAACCATAACCATAACGAACTCCGTTTAATTACTTTTTTCAAATTTCGGTGGCCATTTTGAATATGTTTCCGAAGAGATATCAAAAAACGAAGACACCACGTTGTTTTTAGTTTTTGATGTAGAATCCAAATCTGAAGTCAGAATTTCAGAATTAAGAAAAATGCGGACAGACAGACAAACAGACAGAAAGACTTCGCAAATTCAGGGAAGACTCCTTTTGAAGTTCGTTGAACATTGTCTTAGTTGTTTGCGTGTACACGACGTAAACCGTCAGTGCCATAGTAAATTCTTTGACTCTACCGTTTCTCACAGGTAACTGCCTCTCTATTCTGGAATCAACCAATTCAAGAAGATTACGATTAATGTAAAAATCGATTAATCTGTCAATCACTTTCTCTTCCCAAAACTTCCTGTCTTTAAAACTCTTTTGAATACTAACACGTTTAGGGGTCCAAAAAACAAATAAACAATATTTTCTCTGAGCAATATGTAACTGATCATGAGTCTGGAAGTAATAGTTATGTTTCATATTTAGTTTCATCTTACCATTTATAAAAGTACACCATTTTTTCACGTTTGGCACATTTTGAGCAGTGTCTGAGATACGTAGCAATCCGCCTCTTTTGAACAAAAATAATTGGCACATTAAGCACTATTCTCTGTAATTAACAACATAAAGTATGACCTTTTAGTTTTATGAAATAAAATATCAAAGCCAAACAACATCGCCAGTCGAAATATGACTGTCCTTTCTCCATTTCAGGACCAAATGGTTTTCCATTTCGCACATCCATGTCTTTACTTGATGATACGTGCGGAAGACATGGTACATATACCCTGTCTCATTTCTATAATTCCAATCCATTTCAAATTTCTAGTTAGATTTAGATTAAACATATTAGTTAAATACATATATGACTAATTAGTTAACAGCAAACCAAAGAACAACAATAATCTAATGGAAGTAGTTAATTTTGTATTTCTCTGACCATACCACCGCAATATGAATTAATAAAAACTACAATATGCTGGACCAAAGATGGGAATAACAACTAGCTTGCCAGAACGTCCTTGTGATTTCATTCAAGTAACTTAATAAGAAGGAATGAGAGAACATAACCCAGCTTGTGGACGAGGTAAATTGAAGCCGATAAGGTAACATATTGTTACCGACACGACAAAAACTTGGCAGGAATTATAGAAACGAGACGGAGTATAGCAGCATCTTGCTGGCAGTAGCAGATTTGGAAAAAGCTGATAGCGCAAAGTGTCTAATGTTGTTGCCTTGTCACCACCATAAAGACGAAGAAGTATACGTTCCCCTGCCTCAGCGATGGTTAAAACACTGGCATCAGGATCCCTGAAAATAGTTGCAAGTACATGCAATGCTGGCTTGTTCTGGAACCGAATGCAGAATTTGGTTTTTCCAAAACCGAACAGGGAAGACGTGGTGTCACGCCTACTCAAGGCGTAAAGAACAAGGAGATTTTTAGAACAATATTTCAGTATTATCTCTTTCAGGTTTTTGGAAATAAATTGGGAGATATTGAGCCAAACTTGTCAAAAGAACTAACAAATCAATGTTCTCCTCGATGATTTTCACAGAATCATATCCTGCAGCGATGAACATAGCGGATATTACAATAAGTATATCAGCGTCTTCTGTTGCCTGCTTCACAGCGAGATTGCCTTGTATGAACGTCTCCTTACCTATTTACCTATTAGCTATTTTTGTAACTATCTACCTACTCATGTTGTAGCAAATGTAATGCTCTACAACTTTTAATGAAGACTTTTTCCTCTGTAATGCATTAGTAAAAAGACGTTAACGAAAAATTAAAAAAAGTCCGGAATTTTGATGGTTGTTGGAGCCCCACGGCGCTCGAAAAGGGGCGACGGGGTTGCGAACTTGGGTTTTTTTGCTAGGGTACCGACATACAAAACATATCAAAAAATTAGAAGACATAACTTTTTGCAAGCAAAGGCCCCTTTTTCAGCCTCTATTCCCTGGACTGGACTTCCATATCAGGAAATATATCTGCAGTATCTTGAAGAGAAAAATTTAAAGGATTTTTCATTATTTCGCTTAGAGATTCATCGTCATTTTTTTCGACTTCCAATTCAGGAGATATGCCTCCATTATCACACTCCTCCACATATTCACTTGTGGACTGATCATTATTTGCTACTAAGTGATAGATATAAAATTGATAACCTGATTGTAATGCTACAGGCCATTCTTCGTTCATTATAAAGAAAGTAATAACAGAATTGTAACCCTACTTATAAATAGGGCGATGAGCATAGTCAAATGATTGATTGATTGAGATTTTTAAATTGTTGAATGGTTAAACTGCAATAGTTTCGAATATTTCCATTTCATTTGCAATACTATTCTTTTGTATTGCCATTTACTTTACACCTGAATCATCAAATATAATTTAGCTTAGTGCTGGAGATATGTTATATTTGGAGCATCTAGGAAAATTGCACTTTTTAAGTTGTTACTGAATATGTACAGAATATTGTCTTTTAGATCAATACAATATTTCAATTTCGAAGTATTCTTGATCTTTATGCTTTTGATGCATGTTCTTATATACACTATATTTATTGGCATTTGCAGTGAACTTATAAGAATAACGAGGAACGCTTAGTATTTAATATAATTTTTTACTTTGTTAAAGAAACAACGAAATATTAGCAAAACGCGTAAAACTGAATTTAACTCAACGTTGTGGATTGTGGTTTATGATATCTTTACTAATCCAATTTTAAACTCATACAGTTATTTAAAAAAGTTCACTTAAAATCAATTTTACAGTTACTCATTATTATATCAGATAGTGTTAACACCTGATATGCGTTATCCGAATGATCCTAAGTTGAAATTGAATAATTTTTAATTCGGATAATTTTACTTGGGCGGCAACAAACTATTATTAATAATATAAATTGTCCGAATAATCTTTAAATATCTTCAGATAAACTCATAATTGAATGATCCTATAATCGTCATTCTATTATGCCTATCACTATACCACCATTGCTTTTCTGGGAATCTCAAAGAGAACCAGCTTATTTTAAAAGTTGTTTTCCAAGAAACTTTAAAAATATTATAATTGGAACTTTCAAATCAGGGACTAGTGCAAAAGGGAAACCAGCACAATATTAGAATAAAACCGAAAGAGTTTAAAGTCCTCACAAATCTCGTAATTTACAACTGCTTTTGTTCAATTATATTTCAGTTCTACCTGCTCGTTTCGTATCCTTCGGCGTTTACTGCTTAACTGGTTATCTATTCTTAGGCGTTGCCGCAAAAATGGAACTATTTTTCTCACACTACTAAATACAACCCTTAAGAAAGCAATGTTGCTTGTTGCAACCTGGACACATTCCACTTATTGTGACACCGGAAATCCACCATTAAACGTTGTCCCGTTGTCGCGTTACCTTCCGGACGCCCTGTATATGAATGGCAAAATACTAGTAACTTACACATTATAAAATTAGAAAATACATTGTTTATTATACAGATTTCCAAGAACATAATTCATTAAAAAAGAACACCCTACAACTACGAGATAGTTTATTTTTTAAACAACAAAGTTTATTGTCTTTGTTAATATGTTCCCTTAGACATTGGTAGTTTCGTCCACTCTAGAGGTTTATCCACAATACGTCCGTAAAAGTTCACTTCAGCATAGGGAATTGAATGAAGTAAAAATTGCGCAACTAGCTTGTATGAACCTCGAGGCATGTGTGGAGGAAATCTAGAGGCATCTAATGTTGCATTGCGTAGTAAGTAAGGTTTCTATAAAGACATAACGAATATGTAGTATACTTCGATCTATAATCTAGACTGTATGTTACCTTAACCATTTTACAAAGGTTCAAATTTGAAAATTTATCCAACATATCTTTTAAACCAAATGCATTTCTACTGTACTCCACACAAGCATT
Organism: Ignelater luminosus; assembly: GCA_011009095.1. Lineage (NCBI taxonomy): Eukaryota > Metazoa > Arthropoda > Insecta > Coleoptera > Elateridae > Ignelater > Ignelater luminosus. Next base: position 11,287 of record VTPC01006706.1, on the reverse strand, counting down.
CAATGTGACTGTTACGGGAAAAAATCGATATTCATTACTAGTAAATTTATAAAGCTGCGCGTCAACCTACAAACATAATTTGCTAGTATTATTAGAAATGTTAGTTTTAATTGAAATACATATATGTGACCAAACTTAACGTATACTCACAAAAACGTTATTCTTTAATTCCAGCAGCGGTTCCAATTTGAGATTTACTGTTCTTTCAGTTCTGTTATACCATCCTAAACTGGCTTCAACGGTTTTAAGATATGATTTATTATACCAAGGGCATTCAAATATATCTAGTTTAATGTCATAATCGTCCTGAAAGAAAACTAGATTCACCTACAAAGAGAGGAACAAATCTGTCAGAAATTTTAAAAATATTTTAAATAATGAAATATTTATAGATTTATTATTTAATTATTTAAATTTAATTATTTAAATGAGATACCTGTTGGGCATTTATAAAACTTGCAAGAAAAAATATAAAATAAACTCGTAGTATATTCATTTTGCAAACAACCGAGTGTTCTATTGTTTCGGATGTTTATGTAATATAAAAATATGTAACTGTCATTATTTTATCCTTTGATGTGATACAAATGATTTTTTAACATAGCAGAGTATATTCTTTTATTATTTCATGAGATAATGATTCACCGTTTATCTGATGTTGCTGTCGTTTTTACAAACTACATAATGATTGTTTTTCTGTGACAGCTAATTTGTTTTTTAAAATTGAAATTTAAAGTGGAAATATTAAGAAAAAATTTTAATTTTAAAACTTTAGTCTAATACTTAATTGCCAATTAACATTACTTACATCACTTTATATTTAGCATTTATACAATCTTAATATCGTCAAATCACAAATGTCTTTATTACTGCAATAATTTTCTGATTATTTCTATAAGTATATAAAGTGATTAACAGATAATTTTAATGCTTTATTAGCATTGTACCACTAGTGGGGTAGTAGTAACAAGAAAATAATGTCTAAATTTTTCAACCTTGCCATAACATGAATTAACATTTGAAGACCCCGTAAGTCGTTTTCCAATTTAAGGCTCGATCTCTTTTTATTACTACCCCCTGTCTTTGTTTATTTATTGTAGGGTGGGGATACTTGCAAAGGCAAGGGACTGGCGCCGGTTAAATATTGTTCTACTGTTATTTTTCAGAATCTTCAGCATATTACAGGGCTAGGATTTCTGATCCGATAATTCTCGGGATAAAACTCCCGCCAAATCCCCAAGTACATATAAACATAATGGACTATTACTGTCACTAAGTACAGTGTGTCATTAGCCAAACCGTGAAATTAATTAGTAGAATTGCCGTCAGAAATCCGTGATACGAAAAACTTTTTTTTACTTTCGAGTTATCTTATTGATAAATTTAGCTTCAATATATACAAGTGTGACCCGTAACCAGACGGTCATAGCTTAAACATGTGTTGGTCAGATCATTTTAAGCCAGAAATGTGTGCTGAATATACATTTGGAAATAAATCGTTGTGAAGTTACAGCAGTGGCGTGGCGTGAGGTTCTCACTACTGTAATCGTTAGAGTTATCAGAAGTCTAGATGTACAAAATTGAAATAAAACATGACTAATTAAAGTAAAACACGAATATTTACTTGTTATTTACTTATAAGAAAGCTCTATACGCCTACATTTTTTAGAAAATGTATCTATAATATTATCACAGAAATTCGGCTCGCTTTTGGCCTAGTTCAATAGCTTTTTCTCTATTGAGATCATCGATAATTCAGTTAACCTCTCTTGAGATTGTGTGCTTTTTAATTATGTTTTAGTTCTCTTTAGGCTGGCACAGTTAGAAATAATTTGGCAAGTTTTGCCACTTTTGGCATTGCTACATCTAGGCCGTTAGTTTGTAGACATTTACTTAGTTGGAAAACGCAAATTTGAAAATTCTGCCGATGCATAAACTACCAACAATTCTGCTTTCAACTTTGCGAATTTAAAATGACGACCGTAGAACTTTAACAAACAATTGAACGCATTTTCTGAAAAGTTTACAGCAAAATCTCTGCATTTTTCATAGTTCAGTAATGATAGAAAACTTAATTTGTTCATGTCACAAGATTTATCAATAATGTGTCGCTTAAGAGTATCTAGTATTTCAAAATACAGTCGACGATACCTTTTTGCCTGAAAAGCACAAACATTGCTCCTTAAATTCGCAGATATTTACTGTTCCTGCTGCCGCTCCTAGGAATTTCCATTTTGTTTCAAATAATTTCAAAGTTATTTCTTAATCCATCTATGAATGATGTAAATTCTTCTACTCTCTTTGAGCAATAATTAATATCAAATATCTTTTTTTGTAAAACATCAAAAAGTATATCGGATTTTGGAAGCATCAGAGAAAATAGGTTTAGTGAAAAAATAAAATTAAATTCATTTAGGGTGTGACAGAATCCTCTTGTACAAGCTCGTGGTTCACCATCCCACTCAGTAGAATTTTCCATCATTGACCTAAATAATTCGTCAAGATTATTTTTGACAACAGAAACAACTTCAAGCAATCTACTATTATACTTCCACCTAGTCTGTGCTGCTTTAGGAAAACGTCGCTGAACTAATATTTCAAGTCCGTTGAATCTCTTGCAACATTTCGAAAAAAATAAAGCAAAATTCGATATTGTCTGAAAAAGGATTTTGCACTCTCGAATGTGCTCAACCGATTGCTTCCATACTAAATTTAACTTGTGGGCATAACAATGAACAAAAATAGCTTGATTATACTTATCCTTTATAAGCTTTTGTAGTCCATTATGTTCATCATCATACGTCTAAGCAACGAGTTTTTCCCCAAAACTAAATTCATCAATGAATCAAAAACATGTTTTGCCAATCGAGGAGCTGTACGATCGCCGCTTATATTACCCAATCTCAAAAATCTTTTTTGGACTTCGCCATCGGTGGTAATGTAACGGCAAACTGTTGACATCTGTGATTTATTGGATATATCTCTAGTTTCGTCCATGATAATAGCAACAAAGGAAGTGTCTGTTATTGCTTCTTAATTGCTTCTTTCATTAAAGCGCTTATTGCTTTAATCAGATCATTCTAAATATCATTAGATGTACCCGAAAAAACCGTTAATGTTTGCAGACGATGCTTTAACCTCTCATCTTGCTGAGCCAACAAAGACAAAAGTTCTACATAATTTCCTATATTGTGAGAGTCTGCTAATTGATCAGGCCCTCTAAACGCAAATTCTTGCATACCAAGATAGCATCGATTAAGCGACTTACTATATGTATAGCTTGACTCAGACAACAATCTATACGGGTTTTACCAAATGTTATTAAAGACACCGAAGCTGCTATATGTGTTGAGGAAGCTTCATGTGGTTTTTGTAAATTTCCAAAATTATTTATATCATCTATACCATGTTTTATCCAAGAAGATATATTGTTTTCCATTGAAAACAAAGCACAGGGCGAACAATATAGTTTTTTGTGTGTTTGCAACCACACAACCAAGAAATCTCCGAATACCAGGTTATCTTAAAACGACGGACGTATGATTTTTGCCGATCTTTAGTTTGCGTAATAATTAACTCAGATAATTCGGGGGTGGGTTTTTCCCTAAAGATTATATCTTGCGTTTCAGCAAAACCTCGAATACCAAAAGGCCGTCTTAATAAATCTTCAAGAATGCAATTGCAGCTATTATTGATAGGTATTTCTGCAGACAGGGTTGCATTCATTTCTAGAAGTTTTAAACTAAAAGGTAAAAATGATTCCTAAGATTACCGACACAATTTACATGCCTTTTTAAAAAACTTACTTGTCTTTAGTATGATGACATTAGTAAAAATTAAAAATGCTCACCTATTCCGTTAGTACAGCGCAAAACAGACTAAAATAATAATCGTTTGTCTTGACGATTACACGACAAGCTACGTTACTATAATATCACTATGTCCAGAAAGTAAGTTCATTTTTACTGGTAAAATAAAGCAAATGTATATTAAGAAAAGTAATTTATTGCAAAAGAATCTGTAGAGTTAAAACTATTAGTCAACATAGCTACCACCATTTTGTAAGCATTTATCGTAGCGTGGCACTAATTTTTGCATTCCTTCATCATAAAACGTTCACGCCTGTGATTGTAACCAAGTTGCAACATGTTCTTTAATCTCATCGTCGTCATTGAATTTCTTGCCAGCAAGGTTTGATTTTAGCCTTAAAAACAGGAAGAAGTCACTGGGAGCAAGGTCCGGACTATACGGTGGGTGGTCAAATTGTTCCCATCCAAATTGAGTAAAAAGTTGCTGTGTAAGGTTTGCAGTGTGGGGACGAGCATTGTCATGAATCAACAAAATGCTGCTAGTGAGCTTTCCACGGCGCTTATTCTGAATTGCATGACGCAGTTTCCTTAGCGTATCACAGTAAGCAATTGCGGTCCACTAAAAGAACACCACATCTGTCCCAAAACACTGTGCACATGATTTTCCGGGTTGTCAAATTTGGCTTCGATGTTGTCTTTGCTGGTGACGATGTGTGCCTCCATTCCATCGATTGCCGTTTTGTCTCATGTGTCTCATAGGCTACCCAAGTCTCGTCCCTAGTCACTATACTGTTAAGGAAATGGTCCCCGTCATTGTGATAACGAGTCAAAAATTGAAGAGCAGCACCTAGGCGTTTTTTCTTGTGATCCTCGGTAAGAGTTTTCGGTACCAAGCGTGCACAAAGCTTTCGATATCCCAGTTCGTCATGAACAATTTCATGAAGAAGGGATCGTAAAATTAGGGGAAATTCCATAGAAAGAAGAGAAATCGTAAACTTACGGTTTCCTCTAATTTTTTCATTTACTGCATGAACAAGTTCATCATTAACCAATGATGGACGTCCACTTCTTCCTTCATCGTGCACGTTTACAAGGCCATTGTTGAATTTTTTTACCCATCTCACAACCATAGAATAACTCATTACATTCTGTCCATACGCCTCAGAGAGCTGTTGATGAATGTCCACTGGTTTCAAATTTTTCGCATTGAGAAACCGA
>VTPC01006705.1:0-17320 GCA_011009095.1 Ignelater luminosus | reverse complement strand
AAAAAATGAAACTTTTCGAGTTGCTAATTTTAATAGTGCGGAAAAGTTTTTTGCATGCTGATAACGGGAAAAGTAAAGAAAAAATTCTCAACTTAAATCTTCCGTTCGCGGAAGAGGCCTAAAGTTAGAAAATATTGCTAAAAAATTGATTTTTTTTACTTATGATCAGGCATACTACATATAGTTCGGTAAAATTTTTAAAGCGTGGAAAAGGTGGCGGCATGACTTGGCGTCCTGGAGATGGTACTCCAGTGGTATTGGACTTAATATCGCAAATAGCATTTTTCAATATATCTCTGAAAGTCATTATGACCTAAATATACTTGTTGATATTGGGTGTGATGGAACAGCGACAAATACTGGATGGATAAATGGAGTTATTTGCCATATTGAGCTTAAACTGAAGAGACTATTGCAGTGGTTTATTTGCATGTTGCATTTTAATGAGCTGCCTTTCAGACATTTATTTGCTCGGCTGGATGGAACTCCATCAGGTCCAAAATATTTAAATGGGACAATAGGAAAACAGTTAACGGAATGCGAAAAACTAGCCGTAGTAAAATTTGAATCCATTCTATCTAAAGAAATTCTTGTGACTAAAACTGATCTAGTTATACTTCCTAGAAATTGTTCAAGCAGTGCAAACAGGATAATGCTCTGGCGATCTTGCGGCAAAAGATCCAGGCCCTCTTTGTCACTCCCGTTAGTCCACCTGCGCAAATCGTATTTTGAGATTATACGTTTCCCAAAGTGGACCAAGTGAAAACCTAAAAGTGCTAGCTACATACATTTTGAAAAGCTATGCACCTGTCTAGTGTGAGATAAAAATGTTTTCGTCTGGGAAAGATGACCCAAAATATATATTAAAAACTATTCAAACATCAAAATATTTATCAAATGATTTATTGAAAATTATAGACCCTGTTATCCAGAGAAACGCTTTTTTGCGCACTCTGAAAATTTATTAATAGCTATGGCAATGGATGAAAAACAGAACATACGGGAGCTAGCATTTATAAGGTTGAAGAAAGCCAAAAGCCAACCTGCTCAAAGAAATTTAATAAGAGCTTTCCTGATACTTACACTAAATCTTAATGCAACGGACCATACTGAACTAGTGGATCGGACTTCTTGCACCCTTTCCTCACAACCTATGATGGCGAAAGTGACAAATGACTCTTTTATACTGTGTAAAATCATGTCTGAATATGACTACGTAAAATTACTCTGTCATACCCAGAAGGTAGAAAGGTGTGTCAAACTTGTGATGGAACCTGCGATGAAAGTATGCTAGCCTGAAAAGCGCGATAGGTATATCAAGGCTACTTTATTTTCCAGATCTGTAATGTCACAATTTGGACACGAAGCTGACTATAAAACAATGGCACAAATAAATGAGAAATAAAAACATGCCCGAAAGGTTGAGTGGAACCCGAGGTGCAACCACCTTTCCATGGTGGGTTCTGGGTACTTCCTCTACACAGGAATGGGGGAAAAACTGCACAACTGATAGGTTAGGTACATACAATTAGTTACACCATAGACTGAAAGGCCTAGTAATTTTGTTTTGATACTTTTTTTGTCATTATAGAAATGCATAACAAATATCAGAATATCACATTTTTTGGGTATTTTATGCTATTTTGAGCCCAATGCGCAAGTTGAATGGGTAAATTTTTTTTCCTTTTATATAGGACACTGTTAGGTACCTTTTCCGACTAGAATTTTATCGCACTATATTTAGTATGCCTGACCATAAGTAAACAAAAATCAATTTTTTAGCAATTTTTTCTAACTTTAGGTTTCTTGCGCGAACGGAAAATTAAAGTTGAAAACTTTTTAATCGTTCTTCTCGTTATCAGCATGAAAAAACACAACTTTTTTGCACTATTAGAATTCGCAGCTCGAAAATGTTCATTTTTTGGCCCACCCTAATGCATAGCGCCTTACTGGAATCGGCTGAGTACTTAGAGACAGCGTAATGAAGCGCACACAATGCTTTTCTAACCGTGTTCGGCAAAAAAAAGATAACGCTCTTATAATCCTTGTATTTAAAGCACAAACAATGTAAGAATTGTAAAAAAGGTTTTTTGGTGGAGATTGAAAGACATTTAAAAAGTAGCATAGCTGAGTGTTCTTTCAAGCGTAAACTTTCTGAAATATTATGGACAATTAATGCTAAAGCAAAGCTAAGCGTTGCGTCATTCGTTAACCATTTTAACAGAGCTAAATAGAAACAGCGTAGCTACGCCACTTTAATTTTTGTGGCCCATGGTCGAACTTTGTCCTCCATTAACCTTTTTAAGAAATATATATATACAAACGCGAGTCGCTCTGTGTCTTCCACTAGACTACCTGCGGTGGCTCGAGATAGGCCTTTGCCCGCTATTAGTCTGCTTCAGAAACCTGAAAACAAAAAGAGAAAAGTCGGTCTGCCTTGTATCTGTGCCTCCTAAGGTAGTCACCTCGCTGATTTAACGTCTGGGGTGGGCCTGGATCAATACTTCCATGCCGGTCAGCAACATAAATTTTTCGAATATTGTTAGGTTTAGGGGAAATTAAAAAAAAAGTATAAGCATTTTTTGAGCTGACATGCTTAAGTCTTATCATTCTGATCACAAACAATATGATCATTTCGATCTATCTAGTGTTTCTTAAGATAAATCTAAATTCATCACTAGCTTTGCTCTTTGTTTTTCTTAAACATATTGCATTTAATAACATAGTCTCATTTTTTGACATTTTATTTTCTGCCAGAAACGCCCAATGCAATAGTTCTTTATTTTTTTAGTTTCTACAAAATGATCCTATCGTTTATGGTGTTTTCACTTTTGACTACTAGTATCAATTTGAAAAACTTATTTTGCTTTCAATTTGTACATTTCTCAAAAAGCTCTAATCGTAGTTATCGTTAACATCAGTTCTATCTAGATACTTTTTTTATTAGTTATTTATTTGAAGATGTATCGTACGAATACAATATGTAAACAAAGCAACCGAATTCCAAAAATAGGATAGAAGACTCAAAAAGGCTTTTTGTTAAACGCAAGCAAGCTAACATGTTTTCGTAGGTTTACATTTATAGAACATCCTGTGAATGTTATATAAAAAAGGAAAACACACATTATCTCCAATATTTACTTTAAACTTTATCTTGTTTGTTTAATTGGATGATATCATTTGTAATTTCCGTTTTTCTAAGTAAGTGTATTATGTATGACGATAACATAATGAAAACAAAGAATTGTTATGTTTCAAAAATACAATTTACCACCTTCTTGTGTAATTAGAAAAAATAATAGTTTAATTGCTTTAGAAATGCCTCTTTCTTAAAAAGAAAGGTTATCATTCTGTTCTAAATGTTATCAGTAACTACATTTTTTTGTTTTCCTTTAACATACATATTGATCAAATTTCATTCTGTATTGTAATTTGTATTAAGTACACAAAATGTTAAAATATACAGTAATTCTGTTTTCATTACTGTGTAGGTACTACATTAATTTGTAACTATCACTGACTACCAATTTCATTAATTATAGGTTATATTATCTTAAAGTTTAGTTTTAGACTTACTTGCTAATTCAATAGATGACGAAGATAAACGCCTTCAAGAAGCTGTAAGGTCTTTTATTGAAAAGAAGTGTTTAGCAAATGGAGGTGACGATGCTTTCAAAAATTTAGAGGTAACCAATAACTATAAACGTTAGTTTTTTAAAAGAATATGCTAACACGATTAAAATCTAATTTTAGTATTCTGTAGATGATTTCCAATCTTGTATAAATCACGTAATAGTGACCTTTGGTGCAGATGATGAGAGTGATGCTTTTCAAAAAATTTGTTCTAGTGTTCGTGATTCATTACATGCATGTATTGTTTTAATATTAGATCAACTAGAATCATGTCTAGATAAGGAAGAATATTATTTACCAAAATTTATTTCGGGATGGTTTAACTCTACTTTTGAAGAACATTGCAAAGATGGTGGAGAAACAATCAAAGGTTTAACTATACATGTTTTTAAATGTTCAATTCATTGTGTATACTAGATATGATTTACAGAACACATAAAAGCAGCAGTTACGGGATCTTTAGACTGCAAGGCAATAGATAAAGAATCCACCCATGAGGTTGCTGAAAAATGTTTTTTAGAGTCTACTCTGATAAAAGATTTCGAATCTTCTGATTTTATTATAACAAAAAATAGTTTATGCCAGTACGTATAATTTATTATCATTGTAGATCCATTTGGTTAATTTTGTTTTTGCAGATACTTTGAACTTGGAAACAAATGTTTTATGGATTTTCTTAAAGAAGTCTGTGATTCAGAAATTTCTACATTTATAGAATATCACTTAAGACCAACTAAATTGTGGTGTAATAAAAATGTGCATAAAATACAAGATTAGAGTAGATGTAAGTTTTTATTACAATATTTATTGTTATTCATTAGTTTTCAGTAAAACTATATTGCGATATACCTACTTTATTAGGTATTACAGTACTTGTTACCTTTTGCTTTTACTTTTGTTTGCTTTCTTTGGGTAAAAATGTTTTTGGTTGAAGAACTGACCTCGATTCAAGACAAACTTAAAATATCACTCTTTTGCATTACATAGTTTTACTTATATTTAATAAACAAATTTCTCCGAAAACTATCTAATAGTCAGTTTCATATATTCTGTTGTTAATAAATTATGCGATTTTATTTCTAGTATGTTTTGATCTAGACTTCTGAAGCTCTAATGAGACATTATAATGAGGTATTGCATATACGGGTATGTGCAGTGAGAGAGGAAGGCTTTTCTTCTTCGAATGTCATGCCATGTAAATTCTTCCATGCGGGCCTAGATTTGAATTTCGACCTGAAATGATTTTTGGCGTGGTTCTAAATAACAACTATATGTACAAGAAACACCCATGGAACAAAACGTGTTTTCCATTAAACGGGATCTCCGATGGTTGTCAACAAAGAAGTTCTGAAAATCCTCACAGACATTCTTGGTGCACAATCAGTTTTCTTTCAAATTATTATCAGTATGAATAATAGCCCTAATGAGTAAGTCACATTTACCAAATTTCGTTACTGCAGTAAAAACTGTTAGCCAGTTGTGAAAAGAAACAGTCTCTTTTTAGCAAATTCTATGAAAGCTCTGTAGATAAGTATTTTTGGAAAAAACTCTCTATAGGATACTATACTACCTACTAACTGAAGAAATACCTGCTACACAAACATTACTCATACGGTAAGACAACATACCTTTAATACTTTATTTTTGACATTAAAACTCTACATACAGTGAGCGGTAAAAGTATGGGAACACTTCATTAAATTTGATAAAGTTATGTTTTGCAAAAATCTGCAGACGTGTCAATTTTACTTGGTGAAATACACAATTTCATCTCAGTGTCAATTTCTCGACTGAAGGCATCATCATAACTATCAAGGCTATCAAATACCATATAACTAAAAACAGAAGAATTTCGTCTAACTGCATCTGTCAAAATATACGAACTGTGCCATTTTAAAGAAAGGCATGGTGTCAGCTTCATTCGTATGTACGTCTCTGTTTTAGCAATTTCTTAAGATCTTTCTCACACTTTCTTCATTATCTCTTCCGTTTTTGGAAATGATTTCATTTATACTTCATCGTTGTCTAAAACTGTAACACAATCAGAGTAATCCATCTAGAGAAATCATATTAGGTGCAACATCGCTAATACCAAAATTAGACTTTTTTATTTAGTACGAGTAATACCCTAATACCAAATTTGGTATCAATACTACGATTACATATTGAAATAATGAATTTATTACTGACTTTAGGGGCATAGTGTTTAAACAATGCAGCCATGATTCCTTTATCGACAGTAACTGAATCGCCAGTTAATTGATTTATAGACGCTAGATGCTACTGACAAACTTCTTCTACGGCAATGTCACGTAGTTCAGAGAAACCTTACGCAGGATCTCGAAAAGTCCTCTTCAAACTTGTCACTCGTTAGTGTTTTAAAGCGAATATTTAGCTACACAACCACAAAAAGATGCTCTTTTAAACAGGAAGTAAAATGAAGCGAATCTCTAGTGTCACAACGCAGCGTTTTTTGCTTCCTTTCGTTTCTACATTAAACATCTCTACAAACCTAACAAGTTTCATCAAAATCTGAGTTTTCGGTTTGCTGGTGTTTCCTTATAACTTTTTGAGAACTGCAGATGTTTAGTCTTTTTAATCTAAAATCTAAAACTAACAAAATAGTTTGAAGATTTGAAGACATTTAATAAAAATACCGAGCGATCCAAAATGATTGATGACAGGTTGAATTTCCTGCGATAACATTTTAATGATTTTTGCAGCATAGAGTTAGCTGTGTTGCTAGTTGTTACTTAACCAACTAATTGCATATCTGTTGTCATGACAGTGGGCGTGTTCAGGAGCACTCAGCAGATTCAACGGTTCACTTTCAACTGTAGTTATGCTAACAGTGTTGAGTGGCAGTGAGATTCCAGTCACTTACTCAATAGAAACGTCCATTAACCTTGCATAGTTAGCAAATCAATCGTTAAGGTCCGCTGAGTGCCCCTGAGCGTGCTCAATATTAAACAAGGCTAAATCAAGAATGTAGTGTTAACAACTTGTAAAATATTTTTGCTTCACGGTAAATTCAAGCTGTTTTCAATCATTTTAAATCACTCGGTATACTTAAGACTAATAAAAAATAAGTTACAATATTAATTAAAACTCAAACTAGTTTAATGATAAAATTAGTAGTTTTTTAATCATTGAAATTTTGTTTATCTATTTTCGAAGGATAACAGACGATGGCTATTGTCTTAGTATCCTTGGTAATTCATATAAAAGTGCTCTTACATGGATATATAATGATGGATCAATACGTTTTGGGGTTCTGAAAATAGAAATTCCATTTGTGAAGTTACAAGTATGGGGGTTTCATACACGTGGAGCTGAACCGATATTGTTAAAACTTATTTGTATTTTTGTTGCACGCAAAGCCCAAGGGCCTCTTTGGCCACTTATCAATCGCCTAACCACCAAGAAAGTTAGAATTGTTTCGGCCTTGGAATCTCTGAGGAACAGTAGGGCTACAAGGATTGGAGGTTTACAAGAGTACAGAGTCTAAGAACCTAAAAAAGAGCAAGAATTTAAAATATAGAGGATTGGAAATCTAAAAAACCTAAAAGAGTACAAAAAGCTGTGTTTGCAGAAGCCTGAGCCATTCATGAGCTAGACGCTTCGCAACCAACCTTGCAAGATCCCAGATAACCATGACAGAGGACAGAAATTCCGCAAAACCAAATGCTTACAATAACCAGGACTCTATAAAGATATCGGGGTGAGTCATTGGCAGATACAATGCAAAATAGATTGGATAGCTTTTCAAAATCAGAAAGTTATTAACAAATTATTGTGCATTCTTAATTACCAAGACAGAAGCTCGTAGAGATCGCAGATTTTACTGAACTTTTAGAATAAGAATCTACCATCAAGTTCATTTGTTCGTTTATGCAAAAAGTTTTTTTTGAACTGATTAATCTATTCCATCGCAAGTTTTCATTTACCTATATTGGATATTTTTCATTTTGCTCGCTGTGCGTCGTGTGTCTCCCATGCTCATATTCAATGCTCAACTCTAATACCATATCAGGAATCAAGAGGTTTAATTGGTGCAATGCTATACTGCAACTTTTGAAGATCATGAAAATATAAGATAACGGTTTTTGAAGACTCGCATTCAATAACAAGTGGAGTTTTTCAAAACTTAATCTTAATTTAAAATTATTCAAGAAATACCATGAGCCAAGAGCCAGAAACTTTTTAAAAATAAAGTGAATAAATTCTTTTAAATTATCTACTTTGTTATTTTTAGTTTTGGTATTGTTTTCTACCGTCTTTCCCTTTGATGCATGTTTATTTTTGAGTTTTTGAAATAAAATATTTATATCTTACCAGTGCAACTGTACATTAAAAAAATGTTTGTAGACAAGATGGTAAGATCTAAGTTTGCTGAAATTTAGGATCGCCGAAGAATTGCCCACGGTAATATAACCTTGGTGTCTATTTCCAGTTGCAACGCAGAATGTGATAACTTGCTGAAAGCTTTTACTGTATAAGGAACGGATTCTTTAGTTTCCATTTTTGTATATAACCTTAGATTATTCTTGTGTGAGGTAAGAGGTTTCCCTATTGTGGTTTTGATTGCTAGGAGTAAAGACAAAATGATTTTCTTAACGTTCGTTTTTGACAGGTACTTGATTTGTCCGTACATCATCTGGCTATGTTTACCAATTTAAAAATTTGGTCCTGAGATAGTAAATCGAACACCTGGGTATAAATAATAATTAATTGAAGCAACACTCGGATAAACATTACCCAAAAGAAAGTTCAATGCTATGAATGGTTTGCATCTACATAAGGGCAAATTTCAAAAAAACTGTCAAGTTATGATTGTGTCTGTAATTCTTATGGTAATACAAGATCATTGAATGAACATGAATATGAACGTAATGCTATATAAAATAGTGGCATCATCTTTGATCATATTGTTTATCAATGATACCATGATCATATGCAAACATTTAGGAACTTAGCAGTATATCTACCAACTGTATTAAGCAAATGATAAACCGATCCAACAATTATACTTTAATTTTCGCCCAAAAAACTAACTAGAGTAAAAAAGAGAATTAACAAATCTTGGCTTAAAGAGACCAAATGAAATTTTTAGAATCAATTACTCTTATGAAAAAATTATGTAGATTTACTCTGCAATTACTAGTTAACAGAGCTTGACCTAAGAAATTCTGTTCATCTCAAAACTCTATTAATTTCTGCGTAAAAGACCTCTCAATATTTAGCACAAAAAAATTCTTCGTTACCTTTTCAAATTTCGGTATCCTATACGTTTTGGAAGCTACATATTGTGCTGAAAAGACCAAGTAATTTGCAAAGTTGTAATGACACTTAAATGCATATCAGGAATTAGATTGGTATAAACCTTGTGTATTCTTTTCAAGAATCAAACAATTGAAAGACAGTTCTTTCTCTTGTCATTGGTTTAAAATCTTAAAGGTGATGCGAGAAACTAAAAATTTCAAGCACTTTAAAGTAAAAATCAAAACTCTCTTGCTTCAATACTTTTTATTAAATTAATGGATCTTCTGCAGTACAACTATAAACTGAATAAACTATAGTGATTCCATGTCAGCAATTTCAATTATTGTACATTTTCTCTTCTCTGAAACACTGTAATACAAGGAAAACAAATAATTTGAATTTAAACTTTTATAAACACTAGTTAACACAACTGTTATACAATGTATTAATCTTAAATACTGTTAGTTTTCTCCCAATTTATTGTTAGTTCTCTGCTCAGTGCACCAATCCAAAACCGGACTAAAGAAAGTTTCTATATATTGAGTATATGTATCATTTTCGCATCTTTCCTCGAAAACATCAAGAAAACAATTTTTCATTGTTTCAATATCGCTAAAATGTTGTAAACTTAAAAGGTTTAAACTTACACAACTTGCATTTTACTAACCTGCAAAGCTCATCTTGTCTCAAAACAAAATCAGTTTTCTTCAAAGCTTCTATTAATTTAAGTTTAGGAGCACAAGTCTCTAAAATCATTGGAGTAATAGTTCCAGAAGCTACTGAACAGTTTGCATGTTTAAGGTTAGCTCTTTGTTCTAAAATATAAAAAGGTATAAAATTTTTATGTTGCGTTATACATTATAAATATAGCAAACCTAAGAAGAACTTTCCACTATCTTTGCATTGTTCGTCCAAGGTGTTGTTAAAAGAACCAAGAACGAAATCAGGTAAATATTTTTCTTCAGGCTCCAAACATGGTTCAAATTTCTCTAAAAGGTCTTCTACGCATTTATAAATATTATCATATGATTCGGTGCAAATAGCTTTAAAGGTTTCTGCTTCATTTACAGAACTTGGAACATTATTTTCCACGCAAATCTTAACTCGTATTGAAGCAGACTGGAACAATTCAAAATTTAGCTTAATAGGATGCGAAAGAATTAGATAAAAATACCAGTAATTCAGAGTAGGCATTTGGATTTCCTCCTTTTGAACAACGTTGTTCGAAAAAACCATTAACGGCGTCTTCTAAGTTGGCATTTATTAAGGCAACTAAAATTTTCATAATATTACTTAATTTAAAATATTTTTTATTTATTTAGTACACGGTTTTAAAACTCACTCGAAGTTATAAAAAGTAATAAAAATATCTTTAGCATCTTGAAATCTTTAAATAATAGCTTCTTGTATGTAACGGGCCCACTGCACAAAATAGCTACTAAACGTTTCCAAACATTCAAGTCGTTATTAAGTCTTATTTAAGAACATGTAATTTACTAGCAACATTAGCGATAATTTCTTAATATAGTCTCGTATACAGCGTGTGACTCTGTTGTTATTTATGTCATCCTTAGTGCAAGAATAACTATAAATTATATATGAGACTTTTGATTCTTTCTAAACCTAACAATATAAATTTACAAATTTGTACGGTAACAATAATAATAATAATAATAAGAATAATAATAATAAATTATTGTCGGTATACAGTTTGTCTTAGGCTACTAGGTACATAGCCGGTATTGTTGTATGTGGTATCCAAGGTTATGAAATAATCGTTAATAAAGCTCGTACTGTAATAAAAACCATAGAAACCAACTAATTATTTTATTTAATAACAAAAACAAAAAAAATAGGTATTTACAATAAAAAAAAACACTTTTTAAAAATTCTAAATTATTCAATTCTCTCAAAAATACAAAAGTTCTACAATTTAATTTTACATTTACAATAAATGTTCAAATAAGCCGCCTTCCTGAGCCAAACAATAACCCAGACGATCGTAAAATCCTTGCCTAACATTTCTTAATATTAAAGGAGTCACAGAGTTAATAGCTTGGATAATCTTTTCTCTGAGCTCGTCCAAGGTATGTGCTCTCGTTTCTTCTTGGCGATAAATAACCTTTTTAATATGCCCCCATAAAAAAAGTCATTCACTGATAAATCAGGCGACCTTGGCGGCCACCTAATCCTTCCTCTACGACTTAATAGGCGGTTTGGAAAAGTATTATTTAAAAATTCTTGTACTTGCGCAGTTTCATGAGCGGGACATCCATCTTGCTGGAACCATATACTTTCCAATCTAATGCCCCTTTGATGAAGCATTGGAATCACTTCAGCCTCCAGAAGATTTAAATATCTAATTACTTTTTAATTTTGATTTATAAAGAATGGCCCAATAATATAATCCCTGTCCAAACATTTAACTTTAGAGAATACTGGGTACGATAATCGTAATGTTCATGGGTGTTTTGGCGGGACCAGTAACGAACTACAGAAGGGTTGTGACGGCCATTAAGAGGGAAAGTACATTCGTCACTAAATAAAATATTGCTGATTTGCTATTTCCATAAACGTTTCGCAGAATTCCATTCTTCTTATTTGATCTTCAGGAAATAACTGTTGAGTTTTCTCAATTTTGAAACATTTATAATTATTTTCTTTCAAAATTTTGCGAACAGTATCTTTGCTAATGTCTAAAACCTCATCAACTTACCTCAGAGATAGAAAATTATTTTCTTCAATTGCAGCACCAACAGCTACTGGTTGATTTTCCTCTTCCGTTTTTTCACAAAAAGTTCTATTTTTATGAAAATTTAGAGAAACGCATTCAAACTTTTCAAAATTCGAAATTATTCTGCTAATGGTTGTAACCGACGGTAGAGATAAAGAGATAAACTGCAATCATGTTTTGTTCTGTCCGTCTTGTGAGATGACATATGTATAGCTGAAAAACATCGGTTTGGTTGATAAACTTTCCAACTGTGAATGATAAAGTTTAGAATATTAGAATGACGTATCACATTAACTAGGAACCCTGTTTTTCTGATAGTTTAAGGTGGAAAACAGGTAAGAGCTTGCAGAGTTAGAGTATTATTTTTTGCATTCAACTCCAGGGAAACAAAAACACACTTTTACATTTCTAAGCGGACAGATCACGCCGTACTAAGATGGTTATTAAATTGAATTGGATTTCAAGACTTCAAGAATGTGATTTCGTGACAAAACTCTTAAATGGGCATAATCATCCGAACATTATTAAACATCAAGTATGACGATTACAGTTCATGATGACAACTGAGAAAAAATCAGCAGGTGATTCTGGTTTACATTTTACATTAGAGTAGAAAATGCCTTATCGTATACCAGAATGGGAAGAAGTAACACCATATGGTCCGATCTTGAAGGCGTACTGGGCTCAATACGATTCAAGATGGTCTTCTAAAACATGTCTTGAAAAACACGAAAAAGACTACCACCAGACTAGTTAGTATACTAAACTTTATTAGGTGAATTGCAAAGTAGATTCTACAGAGTAATGCGAACTGTGTAATTTTGACAATTCATTAGAAATACTTTTCGTAGACATTGCTAACTAATTTCCAAAAATGAATTTAGAAAAGAAGTATATTTTGATGGCAATAAACAGACAGAATCGTATACCTTACCAAATTAAAAAGCAGCTACGGTTGATGATGTATGAGCAAAACCGATCAGGGCCAAAATTTTCTACTAAACAGCCCAGTGGAAAACCATACGTGCCCAATTGATATCATCTGCTTTAATAGCAAATTGCTCAATACTGTAAGCTTTAGCTCCAGTGCTGTTCGTAGGTGACGTCCGGTTATCTTATTACTTGAAGTTTGTTAGGAGGTTAAGCGAAGAAGAAGTCATTGATGACGCATACCGTCAACTTCATATTTAACAGCCAGTGACAGACGGGTAGTCATCAAACATAAAACTATCATTTTCCAATTTTATAGTGTTTTTAATCAGAAATCCAAGGAGTACGCTATGGTTATCATTTATGAGCATTTATTCGTAGTCGAAGATTTAAAAATGCCTTGAAATATTGCAATCGATCTTAAATTCTAGTTTGTTCACACAAGCGAGATTGGGAAAAAATTGAGAAAACCTGTTACCTACGAGATGAAATCACAAAATCTTAAAACAATGGTCTATGGAAGACCTTTCAAACCCTAAAGAAGCTCATAATGTTAAAAAGCCTAGCAATACCAGAAACCGAATGTAAGTCGAGCCTGTTGGATCAATAAAAGCAACCAATCAGAGCAGTCGGAAAATAGTGCAAAATGCAAGTGAAGAATTATTGGGCTGCAGTTATACAACCCAAGAGCACTTGTTACGATGTCTCAGGAAATCATAAATCGCTCCTTTATGAAAAACTTTTAATGAACAATAGTGTCATGATGCTATTTTTTTGAACCTGGAACTTGATTGAAATTGAAAGATTAACGCTCCTAACAAGATCACGGTCCTTGTTGTGTTGAACAAGGTAATAGAATTGACGCCGCTTTTATATGTAGTGTTTTTAAAGCTTTTACTCTCGTCTAATATAATTTTGCCTAATAGTCCACTTGATCTAATTTCAGTTTATCTAATATACAAAAAATCAATTAATATAATATTTTAAAGAAACTAATGCACTAGGAAGGTTACACGTATGTTATTTGGTGTTATGTTTATAATGAAACATTTGTTAGGTTAAGTAAGCAAAATCATGCAGAATTAAAGTTAGACGAAATAGTATTAAACAAACTGGATCAATAGGCAAATTGGCACTAGGAAAGTAAATGATTAGATGAAATGGAATTAAACAAAATGGGGGAGATTCATTCTTGAGCATGCTGTGTTGCATATACGAGGCTAGGTTGCTAATTAATCGGCCTAGGCAAGATATGGCGCTAACCATTTCGTCTTTTCGTAACCGTGAACGAAACGTGGATTCATTATAACACACCAGGGACGAAAGAGCAGTTGAAACAGTAAAAAGCTTCTGGCGAATCGAAGCCGAAGAAGGCCAAGGTGTGTTTGTCGGTAAACAAGATCATGGCCACAATTTTTCGGGATGCATACTGTATAATTAACAAGGATTACCTTGAAAGGGCAAGACAATTACGGGAGTATATTATGCAGAGTTGTTGGACCGATTTTGAAACGAAATCGACCGCATTTGTCCAAGAAAAAGTGCTCTTCGACCAGAACAACGCACCGGTGCACAAATCGATCGTCCCAATAGTGGAATTCCATGAATTGCGCTACGAATTGCTTCCTCATCCGTCATATTCTCCTGATTTGGCCCCATCCGACTATTATTTATTCCCGAAACTTGAAGAAATGGCTTGGTGATTTGGGTCGAATGAAGAGGTCATAGCTGAAACAGAGAGTTCTATTTTAAGGGCTTCTAGAAATCATATTGTTTGGAGAGCACAGAAGAATTTGAGTATTGTTGGACGAAATGTATAAAGCTTCAAGAAGATCATGTTAAAAAATAAAATGTGCTTTGCCGAAAAAAATTGTGTTTTCTTGCTTAGATCGACTAATTATCAACCGCTCCTTGTACAAACAAGCAGATCAAGCTGCAGTAATTTAGCTTGGCATTGAGTTCTTTTCGAGACACACTTCAGTTGAGGGAAAACATTCCAGTCGATGATGTGTCTACCTATAGTATAATTCAATGATATAAATAAATATGTAATTTTGTGAATAATCCCATTTGGATGCCCTCGTGTTGCATAAATTGTGATCTTTTGCTTGTCTAATGAGTTTTGTTTTGTCACCCAGTAGTGTAGTTCTGGTTACTTCGCCGTGGTCTGAAAATGAAGTATCAATAAACAAATGGAAGAAGACAGTTGCACTAGAGAAGTTTGCTACAATCACAGTTTTTTTAATGTTGGGACTTGTAATGTATCTGATGGCCAGTGGCTGGGTGATATCGGTTATACGTAAATCCAATGTGAAGTATTTACACAAAGACAAAACATTGCTATTTACAATTTATGCAGTTAGTTCACTAATTAATTAATAGAAATAATTTTAAAGTAAGTCTATTTAGTATATTCCGCGTATTCTAAGCTAGACTTTCATGCTGTCACGAAGACTTCGATGATATACAGCTATTCTAGTTCATTCATTTCTGTAGGAATAATGTGAACAGTCCGAATATATTAGTAGATAAGTAGAACATTATTGAATCAACTACATTGTACTCTTTACTGCCACCATCGCACATACGGGTATTTACATGCAAAAGTTGACCAAAAGGTCAATTTGTAAAATTTATTGTTGCTGCAAAAAAATATATCTCATATAAATCTTAAGGTGTTAAGGAACATTTTCACTAGAAAAACCGCCTCCTTGTAGCACTTGAATTATCCGTCAGATAAGCCCAAAGTCGACAGTTTATTGAGTTGCAATCAAACACTCGAATTTATGTGTCGCAATACCTATATTTTGAAATTAGTATTTTCTCTTTATGCGTAACATTATAAATTTGTGTATTGCGGAGAATTCAGATTCAGGTATGTATAGTGTATTTCAGTATATATTATAGTTGTTGCAATTAATTTATAAATCTTATAAAGGTTTTAAAAGATAATGCAAAAAATTGTACTTTTTTCATGTGATATCAAACTTTTTGATAGGTTTTGTTATACATTTACGGGTATTTCCCGGTGCTGTTTTTTGTTTTACAATAAAGATCAGACATAGTAATATTACTCAATATTAAAATTAGTTCCAACTTGATCCAAATCATTGAGTTATTAACTTTAATATAAATTTACCCCCAAAACCGTTAATTTTGATCTTCATCATTTTGTTGGTTTTTTATTTATTCTAGGACCTTCAGGAGTCAAGGTAATGACTCGGCAGCGTTTTTTTGATATAATTCAGGAATCTAATGAAAGTGACATTAATGGCAATCTACAATATGCCGAAACGTTTTTGGTAAAATGCGAAACATATACTTCTGAGAACAAGAAAGAGTTCAAGAATGTGATGTCTCGTTTAAAAACCAAAATTAAGCCTAGATGGGTTTCTTCGCATTACTTTTAAAATACCGCGGAGTCGACAAGAACTAAAACGTCCGAAAAAGAGTTTTAAGGAATCAAGCAAAAGGCGTAAGACTAAACATCTTCGCACTAATACAAGCAGTGAGGAGTTAACTTAGGCTGCTCAAATAAAGTTAAGAGCTGAGGGAAGAACAGACGCTTCTAAAGTTGTGCAAGACATGACTAAATCTCCTAAACGAGCAACTAAATAAAGAAAGGCTTATTCGAGTAACACTCAAACCCTTCGTCGTATTTCTTGACAAATTCTTGTCTCTAATCTTCTAAATTCACTGGTCGTATATCTCCAGAAGTCAATTTTTCGTCGTCATGGCTACTGTCATGTTGCCAATGGTACACAATTTGAACATTTAATTTAGTTGTCTTTTGAATTTTGCATTGCCAGTAAATTTGATATTGTGAAATTTTGACAGCGTTTTTCTTCAAAATCTTCTCATGTGACCTATACCCATAATTACCTTACCGTATGTAAAAAAATGTGCTCTTTTAAATTTTCTGATAAAATATAGGGGTTAATATTAAAAAAATATCGATGACGTCATATCTCCTACGTGACTAACCCTGTATAAATGTTTTTTGTATAAAAATGCGCATTTAAAAATAAAAATCGATGTGTCCAAGCGTTTTTCCTAAAAGTTTGTTTCTGCATTTTTACATAGAATTTATGCGCTACCTTACAAAAGCACTGTATGTGTCTAATTATTAAAAAAATGTGTTTTATTTTTTTAAAACATCATATACTAGTGGATGAAAGCATTTAAAGTAATTTAACAGCAAAAAATAATTTTGGCCAACTTTTCATTACAAATACTCGTATGTGCATTGGTAAAACCAGTTTCATGGACGCCATACCACTGCTAATGGCTTGAAAATCATAGTCGCTTTAGCGAGTTTAGCTATATAATTATTGTGTGCAGATGAAGTAATACCACGTATCTAAAGTCATTTATAAGTCACAAGATAAAGTAAATGAAGACTAGATGGCAATCACAAGAAAAGTTGAAGAATACCTGAAGAAGGTTTGTTTAAATAAAACATTAAAGGCAAGGTACAAAGAAGCGAATGGCATTTATTGTTTTACAGTATAAATTACATGCCTTCAGTAATTAGTAACTATATACAATCTAATAATTATTATTTACGATAATTAAAGGTGCTTAAATAATTGAATTGATTTATTGGTTTAATGATATTAATGGTAGCCTCGAATCGCTTATAAAAAACTTGTATTTATAAAAAATAAACCCAATATGTAATATTCACAGATAATTAACTGGAAAAACATATAAATCAGATTTAAAATTATAATTAAGTTTAATTAATGGTATGTACCTAAT
>VTPC01006702.1:20590-53038 GCA_011009095.1 Ignelater luminosus | reverse complement strand
GTCGGTTTTAAATGAAACCTTTATTAAATGAGTTTTGCTTGCTTTTTTCTAGTTGGAATTAAAATAAGTGACAATCTTGGAATTTTTCATTTAGATGGGTGTACAAGGTTTCTAAATATAATAAAGACACCGAAATAAAGAATAGAAAAAAAGGTTAGTTCACCAGGATACCTACAACGAACAAAAAGATCAAGCGTCGAATTTGAAGAAGTTAAAACGATGATCGCACAACTACTTAAAGAAATAAAAGAAAAGAAAAGTAGTGCAATTACTAAAGAAAAGAGCTTTTCTAAAAAGCGCAGTGAGGGGGAGGTAAAGCAATTTCACAAGATTCCTAGAAATAAATCCGGTGATCCTTGAAGTAAAGCCGTTAAATATAAGCTAAATTCACAAAAGTTAAACTCGGAGAGTTGAAGAGAAAACAAAAAATAATCATAAATAAAAACAAACTAAAGGATCCGGCGGTAAAAAAGGGAATGATCTCATAGACCGTTTAATAGTCCGATTTCATCAATTAATTTACTGATCGAATTTAGTTGCAACGAATTCCAACCAATTCATGATTTTAATTCCTTGATCGGCAGGATGTTACCTTTTATCATTCACAATATTTGCTTCGTTCAAAAAGTCGTTCATTGGATGATATTTTATTTATTGCAATCACGCAATGGAGATCTAGATGGAACGTTTGAATTCACCTACCGAATCTTGTCCATAGACCATAATGACATTTGTTACAATTTATTCAGCAATAATAAAAACACAGGCGGAGAATAGGAAAAGTAAAATGGATAAACACGGACCGTCGGAGTTGTATGATTCGGAAAACAAAGAAGAATTTACCGATGATAGTAAAAGAAAAAGAGAAAGGAAATTTAAAGGATCCCCGAGAAAATTTAAAAAAAGTAAAATGACAAAAAAACCCTTCCAAAAGAACAATAAAATAATAAGGAAAACGAGATTATTAGTTTGATGAAGAAATTAATGAAACGAAACGATGGAATATTAAAAGAAATAAAACAAATCAGGGAGAAACAAAAAGAGTTTAAAGATCAATTTAAATTTATTAAAGAGAAAAACGAAACCATGAAAATTATTGCATTAAATGAAAAAGTTGAGTATCTTTAGAGGGAAAGGAAGAAAAATAATTGAATAGTGCCCGATTTGGAAATAGATGTAATATTTATGTGATAAGAATTTAAAAGAAGAAATGGGGAGCTTTATAGAGACAGGTCTTGAAGTAAAAATCAAACTGAAAGACGTAGAGAGAATAGGTAATCAGAAGTATGTCATTTAAACCGAGAAAGTAAAGAACGAGAAGAATAAAAAACAGAAGCGATAGAGCATTAAGTTTTAAAACTCATAGATTACTTGAAAATGAGAAGCAAGAACAGTTTCAAGAAGAGATCAGAAAGGGTATAATAAAATTTGACGAAAATTTAAAGTCAGAAAATTAAAAAAGAATGTGGGAAGCTTTTAGAAAGATGATCATACAGGCAGCACAGAAAGTGTGGGGTGTTTAAAAGATCTAACCAGAGAAAATAAATACCGTGGTAGAACACAGAAGTAAAACAAGAAATTAAACTAAAGAAGTAAAAGATATTTACGAGTAGTATCAAAAGAAAAATAAGATTATGAAGGATATAAAAATCAAAGGAAAAAGGTAACGGAAATGGTGAAAAATCTTAAGAGAGTATCCTGGAAAAGTTCTGAAGGAAGCTTGAAAAGGAAGAAAAAGGAAATGGAAAAAAGTTATACAAAAGCTTAAGACAAGAAAAACCACAAGAGGTATGCTGAATAAAAGACGAAAATAGAAAGATATTTAAAACCAATATTCGCTATAAAATAAATATGTGAATAGACGATAAGAAGAAGAGGGAGATGCTGTATATTGTGCGTAATAGATATAAAAAGAGCCTTCGACTCAGTGAACAAGGACAAAATATGGAAAATTAAAAAAAAAGAAAAATATCAACTAAATTGATAAACGCAGTAAGGAGTATATACCGTATAACGAGAAATGTGATAAGAACAAAAAATGAGGCCACAAAAGAATTTAAGACGAAAAAGGGAGTACAACAGGGCAGTGTATTGATTCCTTTCCTATTTATTGTAGTAATGGATGAAATTTCAAAAGCAGTAAAGGACAAAGTTAAAGATATAGTGGTGGGGTATAGAAGATTGCAACCAGTAATAATAAAGAAGCTGATATATGCTGATGATTTGAATATGTAGCCTCCAACTAGGAATGATTTAGTAAAAAACATACAACACTGGAAACAAGAACTTTTAAAATTTGGCATGAAAATAAATATAAAGAAAACTGAAGTAATGAATATAGAAGTAGAAGATATAGAAGACGAAATAAAGATTGAGAACCATAAAATCCGACAAGTTGAAAAAATAATATATTTAGGTGCCATTACTGGAAGCACTGGAAAATTAGACAGCGAGATTAGCAAGAGAATTACAGTGGCAAATAAATTGTATAACGCGTTATGGAGAACATTTATAAATAAAAAAGAAGTTAGTAGAAAAAGAGAATAAAGGTCTATAACGAGGTTTATGTTCCGGTATTTCTATATGGTGCTTAACAGACAGACATAGAGGAATATTAAGCCCATGTGAAATAAGGTTTCTAAGAAGAGTTGTTGGAGTGACAAGAAGAGATTGAATGAGGAATACAGCAGTAAGAGAATCACTTAGGGTCGAATCGCTAGAAAAGAAAATCGAAAAACAGCTTGGTTGATGGGGACACTTGACAAGAAAGCCAGAAGAAAGACTAGCGAAAGAAGTATGGAAACCTAGTGTCAAAAAAAGAGAAAGAGGGAGGCCTAGAAAAGAGTAGGATGAAAAGATAGCAAAAGTGTTAAAAATGCGGGAAGTGACTGGAAAATTACGGCAAGTGACAAAAAAAAGTGAAAAAAATCGTAAAGGACTCCAAATCCTCTACACTGAAAGATAGCAGAGAGACGGGATAACGCGCAATAACGCCCAGAATTAAAAACATTTGTGCACGTACCGCTTTAAATTATTTGTTGAGTGTTAAATTGTGCAAAGATAAGGATTAATTATTACTACTCAATGTGTAATTGACTACTTTGTTTATTTTTTTGGGAAATCGAACCTAATTATAACAGCAGAGTCTTTTGCTAACGTTCAGGCAAAATTAGCCCGTAGGGATTTTACTAAGTATAAAAATCTAATACAACAAGTAACGCTCTGCAATTCATTGATCATTAATTATTTGCGTTGTCAATTTTGCATTAACAGATAATGTTGAAACATAGCAAAGCTTATTTAGGTCACTCGAGTGTAGATACCATTTACAGATTATATAGTCCCAAATGTTTATTTATTACCTTTATTGTTCAGATAAAGTAAATTTAAAATGGTAGAATTGTTGTTTGTTTTATAAGAATAATAGTACTGAGACAAATCATATTGTAATTAGAAAAGGCTGATAAGTAAAGCAGAGCTCTCTGGTGCATTTTGTTTATTTGTAAATAGTTTTTCTAAATTTTCTTCAAGTTGCATTTATTGATTTTTGTTCGTTGCATTTACTAAGTAAGATAAATTTTTTTTGCTCATTTTCTGAACTAGATTCAATGTTACACGAATTGGTTTATTTAGTTCGAATACAATATTTGTTAACCTATATCTTTGCGTTTGCATTTCTTGCTTGAAGTTGTTACAGTTATAAACCAAGAGAAGTTCTATAATACTCGTAGCCACTACTCAAGTCCTGAAGTTCCTTATGTTTATTTGCAATGAATTATTTATTATTAAAAAGTACTAAGTGACCTATCCGAGTTCATCCTTCTTAAGCTAAAAGAAAGCGTTAACGAATGCAATGAGTTTACCGAAGTCTATTTAGTTAGTTTCATGACAAGATCTTGCTATTTATGAACAGAACATCGTAATTGGCAACCATTAGTAAGAGCTTCTTTGTCCCTACCTTGGCGATTGAGTATTAAGTTGACAACTAGCTCTATCGCCGAATTTCTCTTCTCCGACGTTCAAAGGAAGCGAAAAGGTAGTTTAATTGTATATTGATGGCGAGTATCGCCATAAGGATAACTAAATCCCATTTTTCACACAACAAAAGTTCACAGTGAATGAAACCATATGGTATGGGATAGGTAACTGAAGAGACAGACAAAGAAGAACGGTTCAAGACTAACAATATTGGAAAAGAGGCGCGGATTATTTTACAGTGGTGTAACGGAAGACCGCTAATGACGAATTCATCGTAAATAATTACTTTTCGCGCGTTGTACACTCCGGCTGAAGACTCTAATCAGCATGTGGCGCGCTTATTTGCATCGTACATAGACATTTATAAACTATGCATACAAATATTATTGAATTTATTTAAGTAAATTTTTTGTTTAACTATTGTTAACTGCAAATAATTTTATATTTCCTGGGTTTACAAGACTGCAAAGTGTAGTTTAGAATGCAATGCACGATTTTTCCGTCAATTTTATAAAATGCAATCTTCTATCCTCTGAATAAACAATAATTCCGTTCGTAGCCTTAATTAAGGGGATTGATTAGGGATAGTGTAATTATTTTAAAGGAACGCCTAGAGAATTAGTCCCCACTTGTCCGTTCTGTTCCGCCCGGATCACTCCACTCTATCTGGGTGTCTAGCGTGAGGGAACCGGGCGAGTATATAAATCCGCAACCGACCGGAAGAAGGCAGTTGTTAAAGCAGCGTATCACAGCTAAAAAGATTCCAGTTTTAGTAAGTCCCTGGTAAGTCGTAAAAGTATTGAGGTGCCTTCTCCATTCTGACCGATCTACTTCTTGCTTCCACCACACCTTTATTACTGTTCTTATCCGTTCCGTCTTCCTTGGTAGCGGTGATGCAGCGGAGCGTTAGAGACGATTCATTGCAACATTGCTTAAGTTATCTCGGTGCGGACTTGACGTTAGACATGACTGGTATCCGATGGATAACTCCGTTCCGTCTTCCCTAAGGCGGTGTTGCGGCGGAGCGTTAGAGACAATTCATTGCAGAATTGCTCAAAGTATCCCGGAGCGAGCTTGACGTTAGAGGCAACTGGCCTCCGCTGGATAACTCCGTTCCGTTTTCCCTGGTGGCGGTGTTGCGGACGAGGTGGAGGAGTAAACACCCTCATCAAATTTGGCGCCCGATCACCGACCGTCACATTTTGGCGCTCTAGTAGGGAAGGGACGTTATGTATATTCACGTCCGCCGAACGAGATAGCTTTGTAATAGTATAGAATTTCAGGTAAGGTCCCTAGCTGGAGTCGCTTGTCTTGTACACAAAACGTTTATGGTGAATATTATGCCTTGGTCTGCTATAGCAAAAAGACAAATGAGTGTAGAAATTTAAGTAAGTGTAAGGAAGAAATACATGGTACTAACAGCATATGGACCGAAGGAAAACGAGAATAAGGTGGCTAAAAATCCCCTTTGACATAATATGCAACTATTAATAGTTTCCAGCAAATTCGACTTAATTATAGTGGGTCAATTGGCAAACACAGGAAATATGTGTGGAGCAAAAGCAACCAATCAAAAATACCAACATAAGAGTATACATAAGTATTCCAAGGTAAGAAAAAAGAGGAAGAATCTATAATGGACTTACTTCTACATGGAAAAGACAAAATTAGAGAGATTATTATTGTCGGGGTTAAGCAAGAATACGAACTAGGTAGAGATCACCTACTGGTTGAAGGAAGAAGTTAAGATAAAAAAATAAAGAAGTTTAAAATGGAAAAACCAAAGAACAAGAGTGAAAACCATAGTTATAGTAGCAAAACGAAAGTGTAAGTAGGAATTTGTGCACAAATTGAAAGAACCAACGTTAAAATGCACAGTGTAGATTATAAAAGACACAAATAAACGATTTTGTAGAGACTGAAAACAGGGAAAAACTTGTGAAAGACAGAAAAAGAAATAAAAAATTGCTGGAGTAAATCTTTTGAAGATTTATTAGGGGGACAAGAACAACCAATGATACTAAAGGCGTACTGGGGCACGGAAAAAATAGTACAAACGGTTCAAGAAGAAATAATCACGAAAGAGGTGTTGAAAGCAATAATAAAGAAACTTAAATAAGAAAAGGTGCAGGACAAGATAATATGAAATTAGAAATACTTAAAGGCATACATCTTCTCAGGCGATTAGTGATTGAAAACTGGCAAGCAGCAACAATTATATCCCTACATAAAGAAGGAAATCATACGAATTGTTAAAGCTTCAGATGTATACCATTGTTGAGTGTCCCAAGCAAAATCTATGAAGGAATATCAGAAAAAAAACTCAGAGCTGTCTAAGGGATACATAAGCAGGCTTTATCGCTGGGAAAAGCACTCAGAGCTGGACTTTGAGTTTCAAAAGACAAAATAATAAAAAAATTCTCAACCGTAATGGAAACATGCATAGATTACACTGAACGAATTTCTATCTGCAGATGTCTTATTCTGTTTGCAAACAAACAAGAAACTCTGCAAATCAATTTAGAGACTTGGAAAAATGTCACGGGAGATTTCGAAGTGAAGATAAATGTAGATAAAACAGAACTGATGCTGATATCAAAATAACGAGCTATTTGAGTACCTAAAGTGTCTAGAATCGATAGTTAAAAAAATGGAAAACTCGATAAGGAGATAAATGGCAGAATATCAACAGCTACCAAACTGTATAGAACCTTGAAAACAGCTTTCAGTAGTAAAAAAGAAGTGTCAAGCTGAAAAGATACAAGACAATATTTGTTGTGAATCGCAAAGGATAGATGGTGAAAATTAGAAGTAAGTTTGATACACAATCGCTGCAGAAAGTGACCAGAAAAGACAGTTTAGTTGGCTTGGTCGCCTCATCTGCAAGTCTGGGAATAGTACGGCTAAAGAAGTATGAAAAATGAATATCTGAACAAGCAGGCGAATAGGAAGACCAAGGAAGAGTTGGAACGACTAAACAGAAGAGATCTTTAAACCAAAAGATATGAAAACACTTTTGGAAGCCCACGCTACAACCTTTGATACCGAAAGATCGAAGAGGGGCAAGGATAAGTAAGTACTTCAACTATTTGTCTTTCTTTCTGACAAAAATTATTCAGTTCTTTATAATTAGTTAAAGGATCCATAGTTAATTCACAATTATGAACGTTGTCAGTTAGTTCTGAGTCAGATGTTTCTAGTGTTCGCGAATATTATAAGTTGGGAGCAGAATTAGCGGCTTTGCAAGAAAAATTTAGACATGATTCAAATAAGGAAACGATGAGATCTTAAAAACGTAGATAAAAGCAATTTTTGCCATGCCCATGATTGAAGGACCACAAGCCTTAAATCAAGTAACGCTTTTCGATTCTGATAGACAATAGAACTTTGTTTTATGTGACACGACGCCATAGTATCTAGTGATCTAGTAAAATTGGAAGTTACTACTGCAATCTATACCGATAAAATCAGAAAAAAACGTTAAAGAAATTTAGTTCTACTCATAACAGCGCACATTACAGTAAATCTAAGGTGCGCCACTTCACGGCGACAAAGAAAGAGTTTCAGTAGAGTAGCTGTGGGGCCACGAAGTAGATTGCTAGGTGGTTAGCAGAGGTGAACAATCTAATAACAAAACTTCCAAGCCTAATAAGGGAAGCTGTACACCATGCATTTCCCTACGCCTCCCTGGATAGAAAAATCTAATTGGCAATGAACAAAACTGGTCAAACCACGTTACAGGTTTTGTTCTCTAAATCAGATTATTAGTCAAATAAAGTTTCAGTCGAGAATGAGTGACTAATAGCCTCAAAGCAAGAGTAAATAGTAATTCCAACGTTAAGTCACTATAATTGCACTTGTGCTCTGTTCGTCACAAAATGCATTTTCAAACAATTGGAAAACAGGTCAAATTTGATTTTGAAGCGGGCCAGTTTTGACAAAAAGTTTAGACTTCAAATTCTAGCACCGTGTGCTCTATAACAACCTCCATACATAATTAAAAAATAAAAATTCTAAACAGCACCAGGGATAAAGTGACACACCTTTTTAAAGGTCATCTTATCCTCTACACAATCACATACGTAGATTTTCTCAAGATCTTTACTTTAATTTTCAAGAAATCTCTTTTTCAGTATACAAATTAGAAAAATTAAAATTCATGTTGGATATTTCTTCATTTTGGGGTGATTTCAATGAAAATATTTGTTTACGTTTGTTAGAAGACCAGATCGACCCTATGCTTACGAAACTTTTGGAAAATGATAGTCTTTGTTAAGATCATTTAGAAATTATCGTTTCGTTTAGCGCTATGCAAAGATTTTGTTTAATAATTAATTTAATAGTGTATAGATACCCATTCCGTTTTGAAATTCTAAAGTTACAAATTGTATTTCACGTCTTGTATATTTCTTTAGATATTAATTTTACCTTATCGATAAATGTTGTTCGTCCCTATTATATTTATAAATTTAGAAAATGAAAGTTCCTTGGTTAGCCGAATGTTGACCTTCCGTTTCGTTCCCTAATAACATATTTTCATCTTAAAAATTAAATTTATCTCAGTTTCGTTATTTTATATTTTATTATTCCTAAAATTTTGAAGCCCGTGTCAATACAACAGACATAAATTAAATTTTATGACCTGCCACTCGACACTATATGCAAATTAGTTTTGTGGAGCTATCTGAGTTTAAACAGGGTAGTGTGAGTTAATTTCCCCAATTTGAGTGTTCTTCAATGAACAAATCCTGTCGTCATTCCCGCGAATCTTTTCATCGAGAAGAAAGAACGCTTCAAGATGGCGTCAACCCAACGCGTCTTCTCGTTTGATAATTTCTAGTCAGTCAGCATCAAGTTTTGTCCTACCTTAGATGCGGTGTTAATGCACGCGCGATTCCGTATCGTACCTGGAGATCTTCTTTGTGAAGTATTTACAGAAAAATTAGGCCTTGCCTAAATTCGACCGTGAACACCACAAGCTAGCCAATTTAATAAGTAAGTATTGTGTAATCTATCAGCTGTCGCAAGAGAATCCTATTTGCTTCTTCGGAGGTTATCCTTTCATGGTCAACCCCACGAAGGAGCATCTTAAAGACCGGAATAGTTGGTTAGTCTTAGGATCAGCTGTTCACTTATTTCGGTCAAAGTTAACTAAGACTGGCGCCTTCTCAATTACAACCCTACCGCTACCGTTCTCTGGGATTTAGGTCTCTCTATGACCCCGACCCAGTCTCCGACCAAATAGAGCTAATCGTTTCTTAAGGCATACCGTTATTATTTTATGTTGCGTCATTTCATCGGGTCACTAAACCCACTTTTATATGTAACACCTTTTAGAAAACAAAATAATTTTTCACCAAAATTTTGTTTTCCAGGGCGTTGCGTTGGACTGATAGATCACATGATTTAAATTCCTTGGATTTAATTTAGTGAGGTCACTTGAAATTAAATTTACGTTACTCCACCTGTAGGTCTGGAAGTCCTGCGGTAGAGACTTGTCACGAAGTGTCAGCTTTATTGATGCCGGATGTGTTCATAAATGTCAAATTAGATTTTGCTAACATATTTTTTTATATTTTATGAAAGTTAGTAGATGTCATCTTTAGCAATACATTTCTTAATTTTAAGTTTCCCGTTTTTTATAATTTTCCTAATATGGAAATTTAAGAAGTAGCTTCTTGTAAATTAACTGATAGATTTTGAGAAAATCTACGTGGTTATGTAGAGAATGAAAAAACTTTTCAAAGGATGTTGCACTTAAAGTCTTCGTGTTAGTTAAAATTTTTAAGTGGAGTTTGATAAAAAGCACATAGTGAAATATGGGGAATGAATTCTTTATCAAAACTGTTTCCAGTCAAAATCAAAAATTAACTGCATTGCCAATTGTTTAGAAATCTTTTTATACTCTCCGCAAAAATAGGAAACTTCCCTAGAAATCTTCTCTCTAGTTACTATTTAATTGGCTAATTGCCAGATTTACAATCATCGTACACCAGGTTCCTAATGCATAGGGTAAGTTGAACTCAAAGTGGCTGCAGTCGTTTTCAAGCTGACTGAAACTATGTACCTAACAGGCGTAAAGGTATATAACAGTAACATATATAACAACCCTCCTCATTTTTCTGTAATTTGTTACAGTGTACACAATTTTCTGCAAAGATTTTCGATATCTAAATCAATTTGTGGCGACCAACAGTAACAGCGAGCTAATGACTTTATTCAAACTATACCGAAATGTGACAAGTGTAAATCTTGTAAGATTTAGTAGGAATAACTACTCCGTGACCTCTAAATATACAATTGTTTTGTAAACTGCATTCGTACTGAGCCATTCCAAATCTTTGAACATTTGTAACTTCTTTACCAGTCTTTAAACCGTTAAGTAATTCTATTAATAAAGAGTCTTTAACAGTTTCTTCAGCCAATTACTTATCATGCACTGGTAAAGTTTCTATTTGGCCTATTTCAAAATAATCTGGGTTATTAATACGATTTGAGAGTTGCATCAAACAAACTGGCAAATGCGATGTGTTTTCGAATACCTTTATCCAATATAAAAATTAAAAGCTTGTAAACAAAGTGTATAAGGCTGTACCCTTGTTGCTGATAGAATCGGAAAACCCTTTTTAGGTGAGAATATTTGAATTAAAGTTAAATGATCTGTAAGTAAAATAAATCTACGACTGACCGTACAAGTGCAGGAAACAATAGCGTATGCTTCTTTATCTATTTGAGAGTATTTTCGTTGAGCAGTTGTAAGAGTTTGAGATGCAAATTGTAAAGGACGTTTGCTTCCGTCTGGATTAACGTGAAACAATACAGCGCCAATAGCATAAGGGCTGGCATTCGTAGCAATTGCTAAAGGTAAGTTATAGGATCAAAATGTGTTAAAATTTGTTCTGATTGAATTTCTTCTTTTACATTATTGAAAGAGTTTTGCCACGTATTTACTCCTCAAATGAAAACGAATAATATCTTGAGTGGGTTCAATAATCTAGAAACTTGTATTACACAATTAATTTATACATTTTATTTATATTTGAAATACTAAACTGTTGACTTATTATTACATTAGGCCTTTCACCTCTCCTGCCACTCCTGGACGCTAATCTTCCTGTCCCTCGCGTTTTCATACACATACCTCCTTTCTAACACCAACAGGCCTACCGGGATCGTGCCTGTTATAACTTGTAGTGCTACCATAGATACTGTACGATACCACCCTGAGTAAACCTGCTCTGGCATTCTCTTCATTCTAGTCCTATCTTTTTTAATTTCTAAAGCTTTTCTTCAAATAAGGCCCCCGTATAGCATGAATGAGTGCAGCACCCCGCATAGCACTGCTCTTTTTTTTTCAATTTCGACCCCTGATGTTGGGCATGATTCTCGGCATTTTGGTTGTTTTTTCTTCGGTCTTCCTAGGTGTCAGTTCCAAATGTAGTTCGAAAGTCCCATATCTGTCAAACGTTAGCCTCAGGTATTGTAGGGTTTTGTATAACCCATCTTTCCTGAAACTTATCACATTTAAGCGCCCCGAGCTCTTCAAGATCAGAGCTACACTCAAGTTCGTGCCCTTCAATCTACTGAATAATCCTTTTTATGCTCCTATTTACGTTCTACCGCATATCTTCTATACCTCTCGCCGCTACTCATAGGGTTAGATTATCCGCGAAGCCTATTGTTCTTGCACCCGGTAGTAGTTGCAGTCTAAGCACCCCATCTTACATAATATTCCATAGCGTGGCGCTTAAGGCGGAGCCTTGAACTACCCCTGAGCTTACTCTAATAATCTTCTTTCTCTTTAGTATAATATATCTCTTGCTTAGATACTCCGCGCAGATTTTTTTCATGTAATCGGATATGCGTATACCGCACCAGCTTGCAATGTTGAAAGTATTTTGCACATCCAACGTGACTATCACACAACACTTTTTCCTGATTTGCCTAGTCACATTCCTGACTTTTTCAATGGCCTATATTGTTGATCGTTCTCTTCGAAAACCAATTTGCCACTCCAAAGGGCTACTGTTTACTTCAATTTCTCTTTCCAATCTTCCATTAATAATTTTTATATATGTAGCTTACTCAGGCCTGTGCGAGCAGGCATGCTCTGGATCCTTTCCTTCCTTCAGTAGTAAGGCTATCTTTGCCTTTTTCCAACCAAGTGGGAAACTTTGAGTTTTTAATAGTTCGTTCAGTAAGCTCTTTGATGGCCTCAGCTGGAGTACTATTTGGACCTGGTGCCTTCCTGTGTCTCATTGAGCCCACTGCCGTTTGGAGTTTCTCTACGGTGCATAGCTCCACCTCTGACTGACGTAGGATATTCTGCCCCACTTTCTCTCTACCTGTGGCAAATGAGGTTTTCACTATTTCACTATTTTCTCTGGATGGCTATTCCATAGGGCGGTCTATTATCTACTCTCCTTCTAACAATTCTATATCCATTTCCCCAGATGTCATTATTTAAATCATCCACCAAACCATTTCAGTGGTCCCTTTTAATTTTATTTTTCAGTGTTTTGAGGTGTTTCTCGGCATTTCTGTAAGTTTCCTCGTGTGAATTAAGCATTCCATTTTTCCGACTGTATTGGCCCTTCTTTTGTCCTTCATACATTTACTTCTTTGCTACGCGATCTCTTCGGTTCATGAGCAGGGGGTTTTCTTATTTCCCCTGGCGTCCCTGATTATCGCGTTTTGTGCATGCTCTTTGGATTATTTCCGTGCAAATCACGTGAGATGCTCTTTGATTTTTCCAAGTCCTACTTGCTACTTCTACTTCCATCTTAAAAGCACGCCAGTCGCGAGTTCCCTCAATCTTTTTGTCCGGTTACACCTTCCAACCTATTCATCTCTCTTGTGAAATTCTGAGTCGTTATCGTTACATCAGTGTATGACTTGTTCTCCCTCCTCTCAAAGGTCGGAGTTGTTGCTTCATTTTCTACGACAAAATTTGAGACTGCCATGTATTCCGCACTTAGTTGACCCGTCCGTCCAGATTAGGAGACCTCCATAACGGTAGTTTTGCGTTTATATCACGTGCCCTTCCACTACTGTTCACAACTCTGTCTATAAGAGTTTTGTAATGTTATTTTAAAATTCGCACTAAATCTGCTCCTGTTTTTCAATTTCGTTCGGATATTTGTTTTCTTGACGCGCAATATTTAAATTGTTTCATTAAACGAATGTTTGTTATAATGTTATTTTAAAGAATTAATATTTTTGTGGTCTCGACACCTACACTCCAGCAGACGTGTCTTTCGTTGATTTCCAATATCAAATGCCCCGAATCATTAGTTGCAATATTGCAGTCACACAGTCTCGGGGAAGTCAAATTTAAACTAGCGAACCTACAAGTAAAATTTTCCATTGTCGCATAAAGAGTATTAATGTCTTAATCTGTTAGGGTGTATATCCGACTTTTTAACCCCACTTCCGTAAGTACGAACTGCGTAATAAAAAAAACCCAGAGGTTAGGCATTACGTGATAGCTGTTGACTTGAACCAACGTGTGGTAATTTTCGACGTTTACCTCTAATACATCCCCTAATTGGATTCAAACCAAATTAAGTGAAGCGATCCTCTTAGAGAAAAAAAAGAGATCGGACCGCAATAGTCGCGGAAGAAAGTGGTTTGTTTGCCAACAGCAAGGCTTATAAATTTCGTTATCGTGGGGAATGTATAACCCAAATATAATTACGCTGGTGTCCTGCAGGAAGCAGAAATTGTAGAGGGTAGGAACGCAACCATTTTGGCCCCGTTGGTGTAGCATCTGTGTGTATACTACATTTTGAAAGCTCCGCAAAATTTTAATAGTGCTTGAGACTCAGTGATTTTCGTTTATAAAATTGTGTGTAAACGCCTGGATTTTGTTCTTATGTTTTTTTTGCGATTAACGTAAAATAAGTGGTTGTTCTTCGAAATTAAAGTTATCTCAATTATTGGATCTAGCTGCCTTTCGTCGGAAAACAGAGGTCTGCACATACCTTCTGGAAGAAAGAATTCCTGTATGAGTAAGAAAGAAAACCTGCTATGTTTTATTATATGAATTTTAATGTTTAAAGACTAGGAGAACGTCGAACTTTGTGAAATATTTTATACGAAAACTTTGCTTAGACAGGATCAGTTTCGTATTGTTTTATTGAATCATAATTTTTACAAGTAACCTTTCAACTAATTTGTAACAGGAACGTTCCCAGGTAATTTTAGCTGGTGTTTGTTGAATTGTTGCAACAAAATTACTAACTTGGCAATCATTTCTTTGTTCTTAAATGTAATGTTCAGTTGTCAATATTTAACAATTTATGGTCAAGTTTACCTTAGTCGGGTTAATTAATATTTGAATTTTGATCTTTTGTGTTCTATTTTAAAATTTTAACGTAACAGAATCGTTTCGCTTTGTTTATTGTAATAATTTGTTTTTCTTATAGTTTGTTTCTGTTTTTTTTTTTATTATTTTATCGACTCTGTTCTCCAAACAGAAATTAATTTATGCCTCTTATTGATATTCTTTTGTAGTGTTATTTTATTATTGTTTTTGTATTTTTGTTTGTGTGTGTTTGACTCATTTTTTTTATTATCATTATTGTTTTAATAAATGTAAGTAAGGCCGACTTCTTGTATTTTTGTTTTTGTAAGTGGATCTCTGGTCCAAATAAGCAGCTTAATTTCATTATTTTGTTCTTTTGTCTATCAAAAAGCACGTAGTGTATATTCCAAATTTCAATTATAGACTAGATATCTTTGCTCAAGAGAGAAGTAAATATTGAATTGGCATTTCTCTCTTGTATCGTTTTAAAAGAAGGAAGTCTTCAGAGGACTTCTTTAGCAAAATTAAGTAAGACAAATCAAGTGCTTATACAGTGTTTATTTTGTGTATTGAGTCTCATTGGTGAAACGTCAGAGCGAGTTTTAATAGAGCTTCTACGAGGTAAGTTACACGCAGGGTGAGGTTTCGTAAGAGGCCTATATACAGGGTGTCGGATTCACGAGTAGTCGCGTGACCGACCATCAGAACCCTTCGATCTACGACTGCTGGCGCCCTCTTTTACGACCATCTATTAGTTTAATAAGAGTTTTGGAAAACGGTGAGCTTCTCTTTGTGAGAGATTAGCCAAGTTTATTTGAGAATCCACCCCATCTGCGGCATGAGCTACGGGATTTACCATCTACCATTGGTCTGTACGGGACTTGTGCATACTTTTGAGCATCTCCCCGTTACAGTTTCTACTACATTTTTGTATCTATTAAGACTAACAATTGGGGAGAAGTAACAGAATACAGTTAAGTTAAGAAACAAAGTAAAAAATAAAAATATTTTGGATCCTTTAGACGAAACAATGGATGAGAGGCAAAGATACATTGGAAATTTTGTTTTTAGAATTTTAGAAAGTGAAGAGAAGGACGAATCATTTAGTGACAATTGCTGCTTTTTTAATGATGCGTTAGGCCATTTATGACCAGAAGGAATTCAGTTTTCACGTGTTCAATTAGTAGCACAGTATGTGCAGAAAGCTATGATTGGATTGCGAGTATTCTATCCTAAAATGATACATGTTACGTGTACAGCGCATGGCTTACATCGAGTAGCTGAATTGATGCGCTCTCTGTATTCCAATGGGAACAAGTTAATCTTCACAGTAGAAAAAGTTTTTCTAAAAGCCCCTTCTCGGTTAGTTACATTCAGAGATATTGCAAGCACCGATATATTTTTACCTCCTTTGCCTATTGTTACACGATGGAGTACCTTTAAAAGGATTAAAAGAATTTTGAACAAGTTTGATCCCACAGGGAGCTCTGGATGTAAATAAAAATTTCCTTTAAACTGCTAATATAGGGCACTATATCATCAAATTTATTGTCACACAAAAACAAAACGCCAATCAATGAGGTTTTTAGTGTTTTCCCTAATGAAGCTGTAATTGAAAATAAATTACGCAAACATCACTTTATTTACCAAATAGTATATCCAATATTTATTGTACATATGTACCTATACAAAGATTTAGGTAAATCATGTTGACATATGCACAGTTTAATGAACAAACAGATCAAAGCACTAAACTCATAATTTCTATTGATGCTATAAACCGCAAAATTAAACCATTCATTTAAAGTTAATACGCACGTTTTATAAAATGCATATTTAATTGGGATTTAGCAGCAGTGTATATTATGTATACTAGCGAGTAGCTATTCTAGTATATGGTGACCATAAAGGACTGATAGCAATGTATAAACTGTTTATATGGCTATTATGATTTGACATTAACTAGAATTCACCTGTGAAATGGGGCGAGAAAATCTTGAAGAAAGCTATAGTGTATGATCTTATCATTTTGTGTAGGATACAATTGAGAGCACAAACGCGTAGGAGTAATTATCACTCGAGAGAACATAGCTATAGGCCGTTACTTAAACAACGGTTGTTATTTTCTTGCAAATGTTGTGTAAACAGCATCCCGTTTTCAATTTGTTGAAAATTAACAAAAGAATATAAATCATTCGTAAAATTTCCAGCTATACTAATTGTAAATGTACTACAAAAAGGAAAACGGGTAGTATATGAAAAATTAATCTTCGTAGAAGATTAAAACAACGTGTTCTTTTTTGTGTATATAAACAACTTTTAGTAAATGAAATTTTTTTTACCCTGTTTCACTTATCTGTTGGGTTTTTGAACAATAACATTTCCTTTTCTTGTTAAAGAGGATGTCAGAAACATTAAGAGAAGGAAATCATTTGCTAAATAATTTAGTAAAGTTTATTCCTTTCTTACATCCAGTTTATTGAATATTATAATGCGCACAAAAACCAATTTTAATTTTCTTTCTTTATTTTTAACATGTTAGATTTATTTACTGTTTTTTACACTTTTATTTATTGGAACAAACGTACAAAGTTAAATTTAACGTATTTTATTTTCTTAAAGTACAACAGATGTTGAAAATGTCTTGTTCAACACAAAAACTCCAGAAATTAAATAAAAACTTACAACATCCATACAACTTGTTTACCGGTCATTATTCATTAATTACAATTAGATACGTTGACATTATGTTTCTGACTTTTTATTTCAGTCTGACATTTGAAAAAAAATGAAACGCTTTAAGAAATAACTATTTGATATTTGTGGTCTTCGTTTTTCGATCCAGAAAAAAGATAACTTTATATATGCAGTAGAATTTTTGTTGTATATTGAGGTTATTACCAGCAACTTTTTTGCTCTTTTTGGCTTATTTACGAGAACAGCTATGGATTACATTTTATGTAACTTATTTTTCTTCTTTCTTTTATATTGTATCAAATATCACATACGTAATTAAATAGCTTCCAGATGGCATAAATGGTTGAAATTGAAAATATTCTTTATTGGAATTTGTTGTTACATAAAGCAAATAACTAATATTAGATGTAACTAGTAAATACTAGTTTATAAAACAGAAAACAGAAAGAAACGTCTTTTATGTTTTTCTATTTAATAAAAACCTGTTTGCAGTTACGGTATCTGTAACTAAGGCAGTAGTTTACTCAATAAAGTAATTTTTCTCTTTAACTTGATATCAAGGAATTATGAGGAAAAATGATCCTGACGAATATGCCTAGGAGATGCAAAAGGGAAAGCAGATTGATTTAGTAAGAAATACACAGTTTAAGGATCAAAAATTGTATTTTACTTAGATATTGTAATATTATTATCAGAAAATAAACAAAGAAAAAACAATCAAAGAGCTTTCAAATTTATTTTACTTTCAAACTTGAGCATTCGTTTCCAAAAATGAAGTTTGGTTTGAATCAAAGCTTCTCTTGACTTTTTGTCACAAAGCTGTAAGTATGCCTCTGGGACAGTCTTTACTGCCCGTTCTACAGCTTGTGTGTGACATGACAGTCGCAGAAAAAAAATTTCATCGTTGCCCCCTGCCTCCACTAAAAAATGCAGGGTTTCATTTGAAACGTCGCGAAGTATTGGTGGTTGAAAATACTGTCGTCACCAATCAATCAAATCTATATAAGACGAAGAACTTAGATTAATCTTGGGTTCATCGAATAGTATAGATAATAACAAGTTTTGCGGGTGTACAAAGAACGCATTGCGCCGAATAACAGGATTCTACCTTTTTCAATTCTTGTGGAAGATATCTGGAATTAAGTATCAATTTCCGGAAATGTCTTGCCCCATTTTTGCACGATGGATGTACTTTAATTTCAAACCAAATAAGGACGTAAATCTTAACTACAAACGCAGCAAGTTGTTTCAGTTTGTTCATCAGTTCGTTAGTTGAAACAAATAACCCCATAATCCGGTTGGCCTTTGTCAACCTTCTGGTATGAGACATTTTTCCTGGAAAACGATTAGCCAAATCAGGAGAACATTCGCCACTTATTACAGCTGATGTAATATCATACAAGTAACGTTTGGTCTTTGACTTCAGAGAAATCCGGTAATATACCTTCTATCTTTTCGGACGATACAATAGGACGCTGTTCCCAGTCACACAGTAACTTTCCAATAACACAAGAAAGTGATGGGTTCTGTTATGGTACCATCGAGTTTCTCAAGAGCAATTCATTTATATGTGAAAGGCAAATAATCCACTGAAGAGGTCTACTTGAACGTTTTTCTAATAGCCATATTTCCCCGAGTATGTCACAGTTCCGTCAGAATCTATAGTTATCGTATCCCGTAGAGATATGTGCTGCTGATAAGTTGGTGTTTAATGGATTGAAACTCAAATCCTTCGGCTGTTCCTTGACTTGGAAAGGCATAACAGACATAAATTGAGCTTGATTCTTTAAGAATTAAAATGTGTTCTTCAACTGTTGTTAACCGATATTTCTTTCCTCTTTTAGTCACAATTTTTAAAGTTTTATTCTTTCGCCCATCAAAATACAAAGCAGAAATACTAGCAACTTGATCCTCGGTTAAAGTTTATATTCTTGCTGGCCGTAATCTTGACTTATCAATTATTTCGTCACTGCTCCCAACATCTTGTAGTACAGCAGAAACGACAGCAGCTCAGCTCTGTCTGATATTCCATAACAGTCACAAAGACTCGACAAACTTTTAAGGGGCTGTATTTTCCGTTTTCTCGGTAATGTTGGTGCCGATGAACATTGGAGCAAAGCCTCTTCTTCGCTACCTTCAAACTCTTCGGAAATATCGGTATTTTCGTGAAAATGACCTTGCTTACACATTTTTTCAAAATTATAATACGTTTCCAGCTTCAATTTTCTCTCTATTAGTTTTCTCTTTTTCCTAGTTGCCGTTTAATCAATGCTTTTCATAATCATTCTTCTACTTGACTTCTGATCAACTAATAAAGTTTGTTCTTTCTTTGAGACCTTCTAATCTTTAAAAAACTACACAATTCAAAGCAATTATACTTAAATGAACTCAAATCAAACAGTTTTTTAGAGCTTTTGTAAAATTCTTGCATCTTTTCCTCCGACAGTCGCTTTAAAGATTTTATCAAATTTTTACACTTGAAACGATACGCTCTTAACAATTGTAACACGCGGGTATGTAGTATAATTGAAATAGAAACTTTTTGCCACAAACTCTCGACTTTTCTCGTTACGATTCCAGAAATTTCGTTAACAGTCGGCTCTTTTTTCGAACTGAGCTCGAGTTTAAGACATTTTATTAAATTATAATATTTCACGACTTGTTTGTATGTGGATAGTTGATGCTCATTCATTTCTTCGGAAGCACCAACAATACGGCAATTTGTGACTTTTCGGGTATTATTTGAAATCTCTAACGTAAATAACGAAACGAATTAAGTGAATTATTATTACAAACAACAAAGTAAATTGAATAATACGCGCGACCTTTTACCTTGAACTCATTAAGGGAACTGAGACAATCTCTCCTCCGCACCCCACGCCTGATCATGCCGAATGTTTTTGCTTACACATGATTTAAAATTGTATTATAAATGATATAAAAAATTCAAAAAAATTGTGCGTTGTTTATTTTTATTTTCCAAGTTTAAGGCAATGCGTGAGTAGTTAACCAAATATGTAGAAAGAATAAAAAAATACTACGTTATTAATCCATAGCCAGATGAGAAGTCACGCTTTGCACGCTATTAGAAATCTTTAAAGAAGATCGATTTTTTAACCCGCCCGCAACTTGAATTTTAATAACTAAATAAACCATCAAAAGAATTAGCTCTAAATCAATTAAGATATTTGGGATAAATCAAGATGATTCTTACAGACCATCTGCTATCTTGACACCAACTTATTCTTTTTACTTAATACTTAATTCAACAAAAATCCATCAAACTCTTTCTGAGAAGAGAACCAAAACACCATTAACAATATTGAGCTCACAATGATTAGTCGTTTTTTTAAAAACAACAAAAAACCAACGGACGAGTGCGATGAGATCGATCCGGACAAAAACAGTTTACACTGACAGACTAACGGGTTTGGAAACATTAAATAAATAGAACCTAACATAAACGATTAAATGAAACTAATCTAAGTAGCTGGACCGGCTTTATTGTTAATAAGAGGCTGTAATTATAATGTCAGATAAGGGCCTCTACTTTATAGCGCGAAACTTTCTCACCAAATACCCTTTATCACATTGGGGCCTAGAAAAGCCGCATTGAAGAGTGTCCAACTCAATGATCTTTATATAATCTTTATATATAATGGATAATAATAATTCTTAATTTCAGTTTCTCTTACTTAAATGCTTTAATGGCTCTGTCAACCAGACTTATAAGTTCTACAAATTAGCTAAGGCAAGCATGATTGTTCAGTGTCAGCTTAACAATTTGAGCGCCTCAAGGTCTATTGTATGTACTAGGCGCTCCCAGTTATTTCCTTTTAACTTTTTCTCTAACAACAAAGCAACAAAGTAATAATTACAACATACATATAAACGTCAATATTAATAAATCTAACAGAAATCCAAACGAGGACCTAATGTTTTTTAGGGAACCAATCAAATAAGGTTGGAGGCAGTAACACTGAGAAGCTTTTATTTTTTATGCTACATTCAAACTTGCGAATGCAAGTATAACCTCTTAAATAGGATTTCTCGAAAATCTAGAAAACACTGCTAGACATCGCACGTATACGATTTTATTTAGGTGGATCTTGATTACTCGTCTTCGTGCTCGTATTTCCATTGACTTAAGGTCGATCAGGTGACTTTTGGAAACGGCCGTCTATATTACCATTTAGTTCCTAGCGTGGCTATGTCATGTTTAGCAAGTGCACTTCATTTAGTAATCATATGAGCTGCACAGACTCTTGAAATTAACTTA
Organism: Ignelater luminosus; assembly: GCA_011009095.1. Classification (NCBI taxonomy): domain Eukaryota; kingdom Metazoa; phylum Arthropoda; class Insecta; order Coleoptera; family Elateridae; genus Ignelater; species Ignelater luminosus. Next base: position 31,778 of record VTPC01006702.1, on the reverse strand, counting down.
AATTTGCATGGTGAACGAAAACACGAACAAAGTTGCAAATTCGAGTAATCTAGACCTACCTTTATAAGCATCCAGCTCGTACCAAAAACTCATGCCATAGTTAGATTTCTTAAACTACTACAATTTGTCTAAGAACTCTGCCTGTTATATTTTAGGTAACGTACTTCTGTGCATATTACCAAATGAATATTCGTTTTTTATTTGTGAAAACTTGCTCCGACATCTTGGCGCGCGGTGACGGTGTCCCCAATATGGAAAAGTGACCTTCTTGTCTAAGTACATTTAGCAAATAATAGAATAAACACCTCACTATATAAATCAGCAAACCTGCAGATGCAATAATTAATAAATCTCAAACGACAATTTCATTTCTGTAGTTACGAGGCCTCTAAGTAGTGATATAACGTAATGGCATATAAAGACCAATCTGGAGCAGCAAAACAAAACGGAAAGTCAAGACGCAAGAAAATCAAAAGCTTAACGTCCACCTTTGCATTCTCTTATGAAAACTGTAAAACTGCCCTAAATCAGTGTAAAGATACTGCCCCTGGGCCCAATACCATTCATTACGAAATTTAGATTAGAAACGTCCACACGATAGTAATTTGAACAAAGAATGTTTTTCCTGACACTTGGCGCGAATACATGCTGATTACTATACCAAACAGGCGGTATAGGCCACTCTCAGAGGTTAATAACTAACACTTATCGGAATATTTTGTTTTACTAAGGCTCTAAAGAGAATTTGAAAACAAAACTCACCCTATTTCCTATTATTGTATGTTGTTTTTATTGCGTTACTAAGAAGTTTAAGTCTGTCATCTTTCTGTTGATATATTGAGGCAATAACTAATGCATTTTGGTGGTCGCATACATTGGCACAGTCTATTTCAGTTAGTTCGTGTCTTTCTTTAAAAACCAGCAGGAGAATTTGTGTCAAAATCAGTAAATTCAGCTAATTCTTCATCTGCTCCATAACCAAAATTTATATAAATTCACTACCGACAATGTAAGGGGTCTCTTCGTCTTGTCTGCTGTAGAGATCATATCTTATGTAGTTCGGCTACATTAAATTATTCTACCGAAAAACTTGCGTTGTTCCAAAACGGAAAAGGACTCTAAGTAAGTGGTGTTTTACTAATATTCTTTAAGCTGTGACACGGCAACGAGCCATTTACCTAAATACCCTTCTTGACAAGGAAGGTTCTTGATAAAGTATTTCTCATTTTTATCGTTCTTTGTGTAATTTGTGGTATCTTTTCTTTTTTTATTGTTAGAAGACCGCATAACCTCTTTTTGCCGCTTATCGCGCGAAGAAGTTATCAAAGTCTGTTACTAACATTGATGTATGTGTGGTAATAATTGTGTTCTATCACATGTCAATTTACCTACAATTCCCGTGCCAGTCTTTGCAGGGAAGTATTTTGAATAAATTCTTACGTAATAACTTTGTCTTAAATTTAAAATTCTTTCTGAAAACTTAGTTTAAGATAAATGAAGAACAGACATTCATAGTTTTATAGATCATAATCCAGAGAATTTACTCCTTTAATCGTTTAAAGCTGAAGAGAAAATTTTATAGATTGTACTCTGGTAGAGCAAAATTTGAAATCAGATTAAAATTTCAAAGAAAGTTTAGTTCTCAGTCAATTTTCTGGTCAAACGCTAAAAGATCAGCTAGCCTTAATTAAGCATTAAATTTCTCTGTACAAAATTTGTAAAAAGCAGTAGACTTATTCTATTTCAGTATCACTACTTTACGTTATCTTCTAGCATTTTTTCTTCTATACGTGCTTTAAACTATTTTAGATTTCCAGCGTCGTCGACGTGTCCGCCTTAAAAAGATAACTGGCTAAAGACTGTATTTTGGTAATTTCTTTATTTGTTAATTGTTAATTTATACGCAATTACTACCTGTGCCGGAGCATACCTAACAATTTAGAAGATCTAGACAGAAAACTAGATTGAAGTCAGTAAAGGCAGGTTGTTTGCGGAATCTCCCCCAATTGACGCCTCTAGATTTTGACTCAAATTATTATTTTGTATTTGTTGGGCTCAAAACTTTTTGTATTGTATGCAAACCACCCCCTCTACAATCTGAGCAAGCCTGCTAGCCATTTATTTATTGTTTGGCTTAGCGTCATAAAAAGTATCCAAAACATTTTAAAGTAATAGAGAATTATTTATTATTTCAAGAATTTTTTACAGCAAAGAAGAACTACATCTAATGCAGATTTTGTTCACATGTAGGCATCTGTAGCAGTGAAAAGGCAGACAAGAAAACGAAAGATACATCACTCATTGTCGACATGAAAATTAACCTAAAACTACTACTACTGGAACAGTTAGAAAGACCAGTGGAATTCTGAAATTCACAACGAGTTGTACCAGATGAAACCGGACGTTCAAAAATGGATACCATCGTGTCACCTGCAGTGTCGAATTGAATGAAAAACACCTACCAAGGATCCATAAAATGCGGGAGCACCAAACACTTTGTGAGTGCAGGTTATTAGGCGTAAGAAATTTTAAAGTTTCATTGATTTTTAGGATACCACGTGGAAATTTTTTACTAGTTTGGTGCAGTTTCTTTAAGAAGATTTCGTTTATTCAGAGATTTTTTTCTTACCCTTATAATAACTAGAAAATTAAGACGAACAACAGAATTGACTGCTTCAGGAGAAAGCGAATTAGAGTCCAGTCCCAGCCTGGCCCGGTCCGACTGGGGATAAACTTGACTCGACCCGAACAAAACCCAGTGACTTTTTGGTCGACTCGACAAGCTCGATATGCCAAAACAGCCTGAGAGGCCCGAACGGCCTAAAAGGCCCGAGAGATCCAAATGGCACGACAGAGAAGTCCAAACAGCAGAAAAGTCTAAAATGGCCCAAAAGCCCCGAACGGTTCAAAAGGCTGGCATACCTCAGGGGCCTGCGCGGACAGAGAAACTCAAAGAAGTTTAAAACGCCCGATCGCCTGAAGAGGCCCGAGAAGCTTTAACGGCCCAACAGAGTGGCGGACGTCCGAAAGGTTCGACGGCCCGAAAGATCCGAACAATCTAAGAAGGTCTAACGGTACAACAGAGTGGCCCGAAGGGCCAAGAACTCCAAGTAGCGCGAGAGCTCAAAAAGTCCAAACGGCCCGATAGAGAAACCCGAACAACCTAAAAGGTCCAACGGCACAACAGAGTTGCCCGAAGGGCCAAACAGCCCAAAAGACTCGCCAACCCAAATGGTCCGAACGGCCCGATGGAAAAACCCAAACGGCCGAGAAGTTAAAAAGGCCCGACGGCCCGAGAGGCCCAAAGGATCCAAACGTCCAAAGAAACGCAAGAAGCCCAAAGTCCAAAACAACCCAACAGGCTCCAACGGCTGGATAGGCCCAACAAGATCGAACGATGCGAGAGGCTAGATTGATCGGCCATAGGCCCAAAAAGCCTGATAACTGTTTAAACTGAGGTTCGGCCCGACCTGAACTCAAACTTCGATCAGAGCCGGGTAAAGGCCCCACTAGAAAAGTCAGCCTGTGCAAGCCTCTAAAGCAAATTATGACCCTTCAGTCACCTTAAAAGGTCTAAAAAGTAAAAAGGCACGAAGTGGGCCATATCATTTGTTTTCTGCAGCATCTACAAGCTGAGGGGCCAATGTGTATAAAAGGAAGTATTTAACTTTGAAGTGATTAGTGTTTATGGAAACGAGTTTCATATTCCTGAGGCTAAATACGAGTACTAAGCAGGAGTATAGAGTGTATATTTGGTGACACAACATGTGTTGTGTAATCGATCCAAATCAATCAGTTTTGTTTTTAATTAATAGAAAATTATTTATAAAGAAATTTACTAAAAATGTTAGTTCTATCGTTACTAATTTTAGGAATAGATAAACTAATACATTTTAGACTTTTACCTACTAAATAATTAACATGGGTCTAAGGCAACGATATTTTAATGTGCGAAAATGGTGTTACTGTGTAAATTTGCAGGCACGTATGTGACACTGAAACGGTTTTTCGCCAACGTGTTTTTGTAAATTGTTTTTCTGTTCAAATCTGCGGTTACATATGTTACATCGAAACCGTTTTTCGCCATTATGAACACGGACGTGTTTTTTGCAGACATTATTATTTCCCCACCGAAAATTACGTTTCTTCCACCGATGGTGCCATATCCGTTTGTGGAACATTGCAATAAATAATAGTAAATGCGGTAGGCCGGTATGAGTATTTTGAGAAACTTAAAAAGTAAAACAATGAACAACAGACACCATGCTCATAACTTCATAAGATAATGTTCAAACAAATAGACGAGTTATCAAATTTATAGCTCCTTCTTATTCTTACCATAGAAAAAGAGGTTTAAGACGAGTTCAAGATGTCACTGTCAAAAGCGGCGTTGTTAGGTAAAAGTAAGACGACATGCCGCCGTAGGCGGCCCTGAAGTGGAAAACGCGGTTCTATATTCACGAAAACTTATCCTAAGAAGGTTAAAGAATAAATAAAATAAATAAAGAGCGTGGGTTGAAAGAACAAACAGGAACGACCTACAGAAAAATTTCTTTGTAACTCGCTAACTAACTAACAATAATTCGATGCTAGATGCTAGTTCAGTTTTCTTAAGCAAGGGGTTACAAACCTAGAGATATCGGGTTCAATAATTTGTTTCTTTTCTACCGATATCTTAAACTATTTAAGGTTGATACGATATTAAACGTTTTCATGTGAATGTAAAATCTTTAAACTCTTGTATTCGCACATATTAACTGAAATTCTTATCGTCGATTCTTTATCCAGAAATTTTCAGAGTTGACGATTTTTCATGGTTGTCGATAACCAAAGGAGGGGCTAAGGCAAGCCTTAGATGGAAAAGATTGTGGGTGAATAACAAAAACAGAGAAAGTCGCGAGAACGCCCTGAAGAGATTTCTTGGTGAATGTGTTGACTTTTCAGAGGCTCTTCGATGCAATTCGTGGTTGTAATGTATCAGCATAAATTTTTAGTCGTGATATCATTTTGAATTCAAGAAAACCAATTGAGATTCATTCCATGATGTTTAAAAGTGACCAAAGAAGGACATCTGGTTTGTGGATATTTGAAGCATAATAAAGCCAAGTTGATTCAAAATTTATATTTATATTGGATGCAGCTAAACACACATAAGTAAGATCAATATGTTCATGTTCACGGATGTTCACGGTTGATGTAACCAGTAGTGTTCGACTCTTCTTGCAATTACTTTGCGTTTGTTAAAAAAAGTCAAATTTTAAGTGCGCAGCTTGAAAGTTTAAAAGAATTACTACAGGCTGTTATTAGTGTCTTAAGTGTTAGAATTTTTCTACAAAATTGAAATCGTTGATATAATTACAGTTTGTGATCAATATCAGTGTTAGAATATTATGTTTCGGGATAAATTGATTGTTATGTATTCTCTGGAGGTGTAATTATGTGAATACCTTGAATGCAAGCTACCGGAAACCATAAAGTAAAAACCTCTGTTAATACTAGATTTTGGAATTAAATAAAATAATACCAAAAGACTTTTGAAACTTAAAAAGATAATTAAATGTTGGCAAGAAAAGAAAATTATTAATTATGTTGAATGTATTTTAATTAAAACTTGATTTACCTGCTCTGAAGAAGAAGCGAACCGTATTTCACTTCATCTTCAAATAAACAATTATTGCTTTTGGTGGTTTTAAGATTAATATCTTATTCTCATTCCATGCACCCGCATATTGTTAAACAGGAAATCTAAGCATGTGTGTGAAGTGTATACACGTATCAGGTTACGCTTTGAAGTTGCTAGAATCATGTAACCTTCCGTGAATACCTCTAAATAATTGCCTGCTGTGTGTGTTGCCTGCTTTTAAATATGAGAACAAAAGAATGATTAGCAACCTTATTGTTAGTGACCTAATTTTATTTCTTTCAATTAACAATTGAACTTTTCTGTTAATAGAAAGAAACTATAGGGATCGTGTTTTCTTACTTTGTGCTAAATGCTAGAGATTAGGACACTTCTGGTAGACATGCTTTTTTTTGATAAAAAGGGCGATTTCTTAAGATGACGTTTTTACCCCGTATTCAATTGCAACTTCCACCTCAATCAATCTTTTATAGCGTTAGAACAATAAAAGAACGAATTACATGTTTCTGTCAAGTCCACTAATTGGCAGTTGCACGCGAAAAGAAACGATCCGAGCGTGGTGTCAAATAAAACGAGTGATCTTTAATCCGATTTTAATGGGCGTCTAAGTGGAAACAAGTAAATTAAAATACCAACGTTAATTTTCAACTGTTATGTTATGCACCTACAGAGTGGTAATGTTCCTGTCGGACAGGCAATTAACTTCCTGACATTCTGAATTGCATCGTATAATTTCAAGTGGGTTTTAATAACACACTTTTTGTATCAGCGTCTAAATTCGAACCTACTTTAAATAAGCCCGGGTTTTGTTTGGTTTAATATTTGTGTGATTTATTTTTAGATGGAAGCCATTCATGTATTTAAAAGCTCGTTTTATTGTGAGAGGTCATACATTTAGTTTCAAATAAACGAATTGGATAAATTGAATTGTTAACATCGATTTACGATAATAAAAAATAAATAAAAAAAGACGGAACATAAAATAGCACCCACTCAATCTTTCAGACCTGACTGATTCTATATTTACTTAATTCCGATTTATCGTTTCCGTTTTTCCTTGTATATTTATTCAACTGATACACTGAAATGTCGTTAAGATTTGAAAAACTCAATTTTCGTAATTTATCTCGTTATAAAGGAGATATTAATTAGGTTAAATAATGAATTAATTTAATTAAAGGTAGTCGAATGATAAAAAGGGAAAAATGGGTGCTACAGAAAAATTCCTTTCTACCGAATAAAATTTAATTAGTGGCTACGTTACTTTTAAAAAAACCGGTAGCGAATAATGTCGCTAAAGAATGTATCAAAGGAATAATCATCTTTTTAAATATTTTAACCTTGTTATGGTCTCCTTTCAAGACTATAATTTATAGAAAATAACATAATGAAGATACTATTCAAGTTTTTAAATAAAACTGTTTCTTATCTAAAAATAAAACCCCGAGCTCTTTGTTTATGTGAGTTGTATCGATGTTTTCAAAATAAACCTCATGTGATAACAACAATATTATGCATTAAAAAAATGACAAGATGCTTTTTTAATTAAATAATTCTCGACATCATTAATCTATCTATTGAATTTCATTCTAATAGTGAATTGAATGGATTTTAAACTTTTAGTATTCAAAACTTGCGAAGCGAAAACTTTGTATAAAGATTCTTGTCAATAAGAATACAAAGACGCGTTGGAAATTAATTAAAAGTTTAACATAGTATGACATTAATAATAATATAACTACCAGAATCATCTTCACTCCGGACGAGAACACCCTGAATCCAAATAACACCAAACCACATGAAAAGAAAGTTTCTCCCCAACGTGGATGTAGTACAATCTTTGCGTGCACCTTTAAAAGTTTTCAGTGACACTAACATCATTTTGATAACAATCGCACACAACATTACACAAAGTTAAATGTATCACATTTACTACATCTTAAAAGTGTTCCCAACTCCTTTTCTTCCATAATCTTGCGACCGAACATCGCAACGTGTACCAATTCAGGCATCGTGATCGCGTCGAATTTTGGCGGCAGCCGCATTTGAAAAGCACGCGTATTCCATTGAGAGCTTTAAACTCAAAACATCGCGGACGCGGAAGACACTGGCGCTCCTGCCTGGGATTGCGACACCAGCAGCAGGATTTCAAGCTTGCGCTTGGCCAAAAGCTCTTAACGACGACGTCCGGATGCCCCCGAATGTCGGCTGCCTTTATGGCATGAATTCTACACACCCTTTGACGCTACTGCTAACGTAATCGGGTAAATTTCGTGCCCAAAACCGAATTCCAGTTCACGTGTCATCTAAATATGAATATTCAAACATTGTCAGGTTCGTTTTCCCGTTTACAGTTCATAAGGGTGTCGTACCCCCACGCAATTTGCCTTCGGAAATTAGTGATCACAACATCAGATTTATTTCCTTTCATCGAATTTAAATCGTTCCCATATTTCATAAAAATAAATCACTTTTTTATATTATAACTCTTTTTTAACCCTGCGAAATAAATCGAAATTTTAATAATTTCGTTGTTTCAAATTAGGTGAAAAGAATTTTTTACTACGTAGCTTCTAAATATTTACATCGACTTAACTTAGAGTTCAAAGTGGTCCGCCGCCGCTGAAAGCTTTACGAATGACAAAGAAGGTATCTTCAGCTAGTCTTCCTTGTCAAAATAAATTAATAATAGAAAAAATTCATGAAAACATAACGACAGTGCGTATCGCGTAAAGAATTATCAGGTTTTTTGTTAGTATATATTTCATGAGTCTGCCGGTTATTGTGGATTCTTGTTAGAGAATGGCTCCTAGATGTGTTACTTTTTATTCGCATAAAAAAGTTAATTCAGATAAAAGTAATATTTCTTATTGATGTTGGTCCATTATACTTTGATGTAGGACATACATCAATTTTATTACGTGCATCAGAGCAAAAGTGAGATAAGTAGGGGTTATTCACCCCACACCATTGCTCGGTTTCTTTGCAGATACGATTGAAAACGTTTCAATAAATTGAATTGTTTGTTTCAAATATTGTAATAAATAATGTCCAAATGTCTGATAAAAAGTATTTATTGTTGTTTTGGGGGGCATAATTTTTAGTATGTGCCATATACACTATACCGTTATAGTTTTGAATTTGAAATAAAAGTGTCACTTGAATGTGATTTTGTAGAGAAATGTGTTTTTATTTAAAACAGAGGAATGCTACACCGGTTTCCCTAGAATATTACAAATTTAAATCTTTTCGTAAAAGCACTTCGTTTTTATTACTCTGTAACATCAGAGTCAATATTGTTCTATAACCATAGCAATAGGGGTAACAGCAAAATACGCAAAAGGAATTGCAAGAAACTTCCATTATTGCTAGGAAAATTCTAGTAGTGATAATAATGAGAATATATAAATAAAATATATTTACGCTAGGGAAGTTTTGTTTCTTCAATAATAGCAAGTTATTTATGTAACCTTTTCGTATCAGACGAAATGTCGACAGTTTTTCTTCATTATTCTACATTTTTTAGTAGTGCCTTCATGGTAAACCATTTTTTTTCGACAAGCCTAAAATTCTTAGACTTAGTAATTCAAAACAGTTTCGAGGTTTTTGGAGTAACAAAACTTCTTTAGATTTCTACCGCTTATCGAACTTTTCAGCTATCGCTGCATAACACGTCTCCGAGGTGTAGCAAAATATTATTGTAGCTGAAACATCTATTGTTTCCGTCGAGATTATAGCACTGTGCAATAATTCTTGAAACTTTTAATTTTTAATTTGGCTTAATTGTGGCTGATTAACACTAAAATGGGTATATTTTAGTCTCAGATGAGTCCTCTAGGCCTTTCCATGGAAGATTAATTTGCAATCTTCCACCTATTATTTTCATTGTTATTTAAATATTTTTTCAATTTCCGTTTCTTTGATATTAATAAAAATTGAACTGAAACAAATATTATAATTCTGTCTCTTTTTTTGTCGTGCCATGCAGCAAGAGAGTGTCAACACCGTAATGAACGTTACTAATGGCTATGTTAATGCGCTTGCGTTTTTGAAGTAATAAAGCAAATTCTAAAATGTTGGAGAAAAAATGTTGGAATTAGAATTGGAGGAAGAAGAATTCCATGCATCCGGTTTGCTGATAACAAGATCTTGTTTGCAGAAAGCACAAAGGAATTGATAAAAATGTTGAAACAGCAAAGTAATGCAGATAGACGAAGATGAAAACATGGACGTTTACATCAAGGGAGAAAAGTCAAAGCAGGTAGCGAGGTATGAGTATCTAAGAACAGAGATTACAAGCAACTGGAGAGGTTTTGATGAGATAAAGATAGGAACTGAAATGGCAAAACAGGCGTACAGGAAGATGCGTAGCATCTTAAAAAGTAAGATGGAGTTGGAGCTGAGGAAGACAATAGCAAAATGATGTACGGGTGTGAGACATAGACTATGATGAAGAAGAATCCGAAAAGAGTAGAAATGCTGAAGATGTGGGTCTGGAGGAGGATGCTAAACATCTAGTGGAAGGGTGAAATTATGAATGAGGAAGTGCTGAGTGTAGTGAGAGCTGGCAACATGGTAATGTGACAGCACTTGCCCTCTCCCCGCTCGCAAGATGTCCGATAGAGTTGTATGCTGTAGGCTGTATGAAAGATTGTTGTAAGATAATAAATGCTATAAAATAAACTATTCTTATAATTAAGAAGCCTCCCCAAACATGGTGGCAGCGGAAAAACGACATTAAAATAAACGAAATACCGGCAAATGTAAATCAACAAACGAAAAAGAAACGAGTACGAAAAAAAAAGAAGAAACATGGCGGAAGCATCAGAAACAGTTGTGCTGAATAACCTTAAAGCACCGGAAAAATTTGATTTCCAGGATGCGAATGCATGGTTTAAATGGAAACTAAGATTCGAAAGGTATTTGAAGCTAAGTCAACAAACGAAGAAGTCCGACGAAGATAAAATTGACTTAATGTTGTATTTGATGGGAGAAAAGGCGGATGACATTTTCTTGACCTTCAAACAAACCGAAAAGAACGGAGAAAATGTAAAATGGTCGTATGAAAAGTTAGTAGCTGCTGTCGATAAACATTTTAAACCGAGAGTAAATGTTGTATTTGAAAGATACAAATTTAATGCTCGAATTCAGCAACCTGGTGAAACCGCAGAAAGTTTCATTACAGCCCTTCATAAATTGACAGAATCATGTGAATACGGACAAATGAAACCAGGACAAATAAAAGAAGAACTGATACGGGATCGTATAGTAATTGGAATGGCAGATGCAAGACTAAGTGAACAAATGCAAATGAAAAGTGAACTAACACTGCAACAAGCTGTGCAAATGTGCAGGCAAGGGGAAATGCAAAACAAAGAGTCCCTGCAGATAAGAAGTTTAAAAGAAATCAACAGTGTACAAACCGAAGGAAGAAGACAAACAAAAGTCACACAGAGGTCGTCTGAGAAGCACGAACCAGGTCGACCAAAGTCAGGTTCATTACAAGGAAAACGATCACACAATCAAAAGAACTGTGAGTATTGTGGA
>VTPC01006702.1:0-15590 GCA_011009095.1 Ignelater luminosus | reverse complement strand
ACTTACCCGGGGAAAGCAATTAATTAGTTACTTCAAAAACAACACCCCTTATAGCTCAGTTGAAGGTTTAATAATAAATGCAATAAATTAATTAATTAGTCAGCACACGTCGAGGCCCTTATCTGCTTGAGATCATCCACCTACAGGAATACATTTAGTACAACGGTAGGAATAAAAATTTAGACAATAATCCTTCTCAAATCTGGCTCACAATTGGCATGTACAAATGATTTCTCTGTTCCTACAAGGTGGTAATAAAACAAAACAAAGACGCAATAAAACAATGCGGAAATTATACAATAATAAAAGTTTATTTACTTCATATCAAAATATTTGAATAAGACAGAGTAAACGTCAAAATACCAAACAAAATCGTAACTAAAACGAAACAAATAGATGTAAACCACACATAAAAATAATTATTTCATGTATTGACTGCAAAACTTTTACTTAAATCTTTACAATTTTGAAAAGAATGTTTTCAAAGTAAATTATCTAAATTACTACGTTAAAAGTTTAATTATACAATGACTGCAGAATATGAATAAATGAAATTGTTAAGTCTATACTTCTATATTATTGAATTTGATTTGAATTCGTCCTAAACACCCCCAACAGCGGAGTTTCACACAAAAACAATGATATTAACCAACAAGATTAATTAAACAGTAACTTATCTGTAGTACAATTTCTTCGATGTGGTCCAGGGTTAGAAAAATCGACTGTCGCTGCAGTGGTATCTTCAACAGACAAAGTTCTCGAGCCGGTGATAGAGTTTGTGAACGAAACGAAGTGTAAATGGTCTATATTTCAGTAATTCTTCAACAGGATCTAAACAACTGTTTCATATAGCAACAAAAGTCTTTCGAAATCATTATTTGAACGTCCAATGTTATTAATTTACGTGCTTATAACAACACACACAAGAAAGTACGGGAAGCTGAAATTTCTTCACAGAACGCAAGCCTCCACGGTACAAATGAAATGAAACCGGCGGGAGCGGTGCTCTTCTTAGCACGATCCCGAGATGCTCGGTTGGAATTTGACATTTAAATTGCCGGACACAGGAGAGAATTATTTCGTCAAATTACACCCAGTATTCTGATCCGTCGTAGGAGACGTTTATAAAATTTGCGAAACCACTTTTCGCTTAAATTTCCACTATCATCAACTTTTACACAAAGAACTTGCAGCAAAAGACATGAAGCGCTCGTTCACACAAGTACCCCGTACAAAAGCTTAAGCTAGAGTCTCTGCTCTTTGAGACCCTTCGCTACGCGTCGGTCTCACTTAAAACGTGACAATAAAACTGGACACAATTCCTTTTACCGTGGGAGAAAATGAAATGCATGAGCAATTATGTGTCAAATGGAAATTTTATACGGCCCGTTAATACATTGTGAATAGTCTGACTTGGCGACAGAAAAATCGTGCCAAAACGCACGTACAAATTGGTAATTTGAGACTTAACACGCCTTAAACGAAAGTATTCTTGTTCATCGAAATAAACAATTCATGTGAAATAAAATAAAATGATTTAATTCTTACAAACGAAAAAAATATATCGAAACAAAATTTGAGCAGAAGCCGGATGAGTAAGCAGCATTTTTAAAATAACATTACAGATGTGAAAAGTGGACAGAGTTATAGTGAGATGAAGAGATTGGCTCAGAATAGACAAAAGTGGAGAGAACTCATGGGACCTACATGGGCAGAATACTTATGATGATGATGATTACTTCATCCTTTTGCTTCTTAATACCTTTATGGATTTGGCGCTAGTGGAGTTGAGTCTCTTCTTGTGTTTCTCTTTCAAAATTTTCTCCATTCCTCTCTGTATTATGAGATCTGCAATACCTCTACCATTTCCTTTCCTTGTATTTTTACTACCTCTTCCACTTCGTTCTGCTATGTTCTTATCGGTCTGCCTCTACTTCTTTTTCTTGTTCGTCTTACTTCATGTACCCTTCTTGTTATTATTTCTTCTCTCATTCTTCTTACGTGCTCAAACTTTCTCATGACTCATTTTTCTTTTATGTCTTTTCCCACAGTCCCATGATTCCATCCTATACGGCAATATAGAAGTAACCACCTCTTTAAATATCTTTACCCTTGTATCTTTTGGAATTTGTTTTCCCAAAGAATGTGTTTTTTATGCTACAGAATAGTCTCCCTTTGTAGAATGTTATTCCTAAGTATTTGTAGTTTTCGCAAGCCTTTATTTCCTCTAATGAGTTATCTAGTGATAAATTTGTTATTTCGTTACCTGTATTTAAATACTTAGTTTTCTGGATGTTCATTGTGAGACCCCATTCCTAATATGTTTCTCTCAATTTTCAAGTCATATATTCTAAATCGTTTTTGTTACCTACTACGTATAACTGCTTGATCGTCCGCAAATTGTAGGCTGTAAATTTGGATAAGGCTTCTTTGAAATATATCTTTAATAATGTTGGAGATATGCAACATCCTTGTCGGAGCCCTTTCGTTATAATGAACGATGTTGATAATCTATTTTCTGCCTTTATTCTCGAAGTGGAATTGATATATAAGTTCTTAATTGCGGTGATCAATTAACGCTGGTACGTTGTAGTGTTTGCCATAGCTTACAAATGAGTATATTGTCATAGGCTTTAGTGAGATCTGTAAATAAAATGTGCATCCCCAAGTTCGCCGCTGCTCTTTTTTCTATGATTTGCTTCACGCAGAATATGTTGTCAGTACATGACCTTCCTCCTCTAAAGCTGCCTTGGTATTCTTCTTCTACGGTTTCCTTTTGTAATAGGTTTCTCACAATCCGTTGGTATAATCTACGGACCGTGCTTGTCACTGAAATTCCGCTATAGTTATTGCAGTAGTTTTTATTTCCTTTTCTGTAAATTGAAGAGATATAAGTCACTTTCCATTCGTTGGGAACCTGATGACCGTTGAGGTTCACTGAATATTCGTTTTAATATTGTAACAAGTTTATTGGTCTTGTTTTTCGGCAATTTTGCATAAATTTTTTCGGGGCCACATGCTTTTCCGTTCTTTAGTTTCCCGATGGCTTTTCTTACAATGCTTTTGTCTAAGTCCATTTTTTCACCTTTTATGTTAATTTGATTGGGATCTTGTATATATTCTGGTCTCGTTTCTATCGGTAGTTGTTCGTAGTGATGCTTCCATTGCTACTTCGTTATGCTTTGTATGTGAACTTTATCTATACCGGTTTTCCTATCTTTATCAATAAACTTCCAGGCTTTTGTGCATTTTTATTTCCCGACATATCCTTCTATTTTCAGACATTTTCTGTACCTACTTTTATTTTTTTGGTGGTTTATTTTTCGTCGTGTTTCTCTTTTAATATTATCAAATGCGTCTTTGTCTTCAGCAAATTTTGTGTTAAGCCGTTTCAGGTATAGCTGTTTTTTCAGTTGTACCAACTCTTCTATTTCTTTTGTTCACCAAATTCTGTTACTTTTTTGTGCTTGTTTTATGCATAGGACTTCTTTTGCAACTTTTTAGATGCTGCTTAACACATTAGTGTTACTTTCTTTAAAGGTCGTATCTTCTGATGTAGTTAGATATTTGTCTAGACGCTGTTGATATAGATACTTAGTACTCTCGTCAATCACGCTATCTAAGTTGTATTTAGGGTCATCTATTAGGCTTCCCTGCGTATTCTCTTGATATTAATTACTATGATCTGTGTTTCAGGGTGCTATAGCTATATATATTTTGACTCTTAAGATATGGTGATCAGAGCCACAGTTTACCCTTCTCTGAACTCTAACATGGTATAACTGAAGGGGTGTTTTTTGTTTCAAGATGGCGTAATCTATGATCCATTTAAGCTGTCTTGTTGGTTGTCCCCAGGTGTACTTATGAATCTATTTGTGTTTATAGAATCCATTTGTTATTTTTAGTTCATTTTCTGTGCATAGATCTATTAGTCTCATACGATTGTCATTTATAGCATCTTTACCAAATGGGCCAACAACCATGTCCTCAATTTTTTTCCCTGTACGACTGTTGAAATCGTTTAACGTTATGATGTCTCTTGTAGTTTTAATATTTGTAAGTACTTCATTTAGTTTGTCAAAGAATTCATCCTTTATTACAATAGGTTCAACCTCAGAAATGGCATAGACTTCAAACAGTATGATTCGTCTCCCATAGATATGCACGTTGACACCAATAATGTTCTCATTTATAGGTTTCCAGCTGGTAAATTTCCTCTTTAGTCGTTTGCTAATCAATGCTGAGACTCCAAGTTTGGCGCGATATTCCTTTGGGACCCCACTAAATATATGTATAAATCTTCAGTTTCTTTTTCGTTTGGTTTCTGTTAGTGATAATATCTATTTTAATTTTTTTTATTTCTGATATTATCTCTGGCATTGTTTTGTGACTTTCTTGTACATTCCATGTACCATAGTACATAATCCTTTTCTTTGCGTTACGTCGTTATCTGTTGGATCCGCCCGAGTTTCCGAGGCTTTGTTAAGATTTTTTGATAAGTAAACATTTTTTACAAGGGATAATACGATACAATCTATCGCCTCAACCCCCAACCTGGAGGACCGGACCAGTTTTTGTTTCACGGTGAGTGTTTTATTCCCCCACTACCTTCCGAATTTGCTGGATTGCAAATCCGGCGAGCACTCCCCAATTCTCATGGGGACGCGCCCGATGAAGGTAATTGGCAAATCCCCATACGGAATTAGAAGTTTTTTACTTGTAATTCCTCTTGCTCCGTATCTAGTTTTATTTTGTGCTACTCTGACCTCTTTCCCATTAACATTGACTTCATTCTATTCCGATTTATCTTCCTATTGGGTTTTCCAAACGCTCTTCTATATATTTCTAAATTATTATTTAGTGTTCTCTCCACTTTTCTATTAATATCATCAACGTAGCATACTTCTGTAGTTTCTACACTTTGCATTTTCCATTTTTCTGTTTCATACTGTTTTATTTCTTTGTTGGCTTCTTTACAATTTACAACGCAACCCTGTCCCACTCCAGTAATTGTCTCGAGTTTTCCAGATGTTTTGTGTCTTATTCTTACGTAATCTTCTGTTGTTGCATACAAAATCTGTATCATTCTCTCCAACATTTGTTTTTGTACCTCTGGCTCCTCAACATCATTCATATATCTTCCCTATTTATTTTATGAAACGCCATTTCAAGGTCAATAAAACAGATGTGGGCTTTTCCGTCTTCTCTAGTGGTTTTATGAAGACTCCATCATAGACCCCTCTTCCTGGTCTAAAGTCCATTTAAGTTTCGTCTGATGTGTTTTCTAATTGATCTCTTAGTCTCTTCTCGGTTATGCTTGCATATATTTTTGATACATTACTTAACATTGTTATGCCCCTGTAGTTTTGACTATACCTTTCTTATACAATGGGATAGTAAGTACCTATACTCTTTCTACTACTGTCGCGTTCATTATTCCTTTTAGACGTTCTACGGCTTTTATCATTTCCGTTGATACCTTATCGCCTCCAGCAGTCCTTTTCTTGTTATTTTCTTGCTTTTGTCCTCTTTTATTTCCGCTTTCATACTTTTATTCTTTTTTTAGCTCATTTTTGCTTTAAAATACACTTTTCACTTTTCCATAATTCTTTCTTCTTCGGTGCTGACATCTATAGCTTCTTTTATATTATTTAATGTTTTAAGTTTTTTAGTTCATATTTCTTATTGTGCTGAAGAATAGTTTTTGGTTCTTTCTATATGCTTGCGCTATTTTCCCTCCAAAGTCCCTCCATGCATGTTTCTTTACTTCTTTTATTGTTGTTTTAACTTTGTTTCTTTCTTGTTTATATTTGTTGAAGTATCTTTGATCTTTCGTACTTAAGATTTTTTGTCATTTCTGTTTCTTTTGTTTGGCAGCTTCTTTTACTTCTTCTGACCACCAGTGTGTTCTTCTAACCTTCCTGTTTACTATTTTTGACATCAAACAGCTTTTTTCTGCCACCGTTTAGACGGCTGTTTTGAATTATTCCTACATATTTTCAACCTATTTCTTTTCTCTAACATTTCGCAGATTTTCGTCTAATTTCTCTTGGAATCTTTGTTTAACCTCTGGTATTTTCAGTCTGTAGCATTTTATCGTTGTCTTTATAATTTTTCTTGTTATTGTTTTTTTTTATTTCTTATCTTAATACCATTGTTAATAAGTAATGGTCATTTCTTATTTGTCTCTTCTTTTCACTCTCACGTCTTTTACCCGATTCCACATCAATTATTAATTTCTCGTTTCTGCTTGTCATTTATCTTGTGATTTTATGTATGTTTTTATGCGAGAACAACGTGTTTCCAATTTCTAACTCGTTTTCTCTGCTGAATTCTATTATTCTATTTTCGTTTGAATTTTTGATACTCTCGCCTTGTTTTCTCATACATTCTTCTACTCCTTCGTTTCTGTTCGCTACTCTTCTATTTAGGTCTCCTACAATTAGTACTCTGCTTGCGCTTTAACGTACCTCGTGTTGTAGTTCTTCAAACAATCTTTCCTTTTTCTCCTTTTTTTGCACCTTCATTTGGTCTATAGGCTACTATTAACTGTGTATTCTCATGACATTCTACTTCTTTGACATCTATTTGTATTATTGGTTTTTTGGGTATTTCGTGTTTTCCTCTTTTATTAATACTGCTACTTCTCCGATAGTATTCTCAGATTTTTTTGCTCCGGACCAGCACGTCCAACGTTCATTTGACAGTTTTTCTCCCGTTTCCTTTCTTCCTTCCGTTCCTTTAATCCTACATATTCTAATCCCAGTGTTTGCAACTCTCTGTTACTTCCTGCTTTTTATCTTTTAAATTTTGATGTTCCATATGCCTATTTTTAATAGGTTTTTATTTGAAATATTAATTTTTTTTCTGAGTTTATTTTCTGTCCGATGATTTTGCTTTTAAAACTTGTGTTCTCTTTTGTAGCCCTATTATTGGTTAACCTTTTAGTAGCCTCGTCCATCATCTGTGTTCCGTCCGTTTTATTATTCTGTGTTGGTTTTTTAAATCCAAATTTCTTCTTTGTTCTCCATCCGTTGCTCTTTATCATTATTCCATTTCCAGGTTTTGCAATTTATATGTATTTCTATATGATGTATGTTTACCTGCTTGCTCTAATTTTTCTTTTCTTTAGTCTTGTTTATTATCACTTTAAGGTATATTTTACCCGTGTGATCAAATCCTCTTAAATATATGCATGCACAATAAAAATCTAAAAAGGAATGGAGCCTAAGGCAAGTTACATCTTTGCAGAATGCATATCTTGAGACTTTTAGTTAGTTGAGAATTTAGTTAAGGTCTCGCTTGCTAATTCTACCTAGCATCGTTTTGCAAGGTAGGGGGCGGCGATTGTCCCATATGTCACTGTATTCAATTCATAAACTCTAATGGTAGTGAAGGATCTTTTTGCTAGAATATCGATTGAAATTTGCGGGTATTTGGATCGACCAAAACTTGGCGATACATCTTTCGTATATCCGCTGAAGAAGCTATTGATCGTTGCCTAAACCTCAACAGGATTGAAGATAAGTCTTCCTGTACTATAGGTCCGACTAATTGAAGATTATTAATCGATACGCCTGTTGATGTTGGACAAGACCCGTCAAAGACTACATGGAACTTTATAGTTTTGCTTCCATTATGTATTACTCCATGCTGGGGCATGTAATAATGGGGCACCAAATTATCCAGACTATCAATTTGCGTCATAACAAAGTTTATTTAGTTATAAACTGAGTATAAGCAAGGTGTTTCTCTATGTACTGAAATTATTTCAATGCAATTGTCTTAGAATCGCCTAAGTTAAATTCTTTGCGTTTTTAGGGAATTGAAATTATGAATCTTCCAGTTTAATTTTTGTACGTGGTGTTAATGAAATTCAGTTTACATGACCTTTTCTCCAATGACAGTGGCCGCTTGGAGGAACACTCTTCCAATTCCCAAAAACGTTGCAGTTGCCTGTGCAAGTCAGTACCGCTGCCTAAGCAACATTATGAGAGTTGATTTAAATTATTGTAAATCAGATTCGCTGGTCCTGACAAAATTCAGCCCAAATGGGTGTTTTAAACCATTATTTAATTTGATTTGGCCGTTTGCTAATAACGGCAAGAAGAGTTGAGTGCCAATGTGCAAGTCAACCTTATGAGAGGAAGATTGCAAATTTGCTTGATGACCAAACAATTGAGGTTAGCAATAAAAATGATTGACATGCGATTTGATCTTAATGTTGCATTGTTTCATAATTGTTTACCTGTTCATCATAAATGTGTATTGCAGCTGTTGCTAGCAATACCTGATTAGCATGTGAATGTCTGCCGCTAGTGTTGAACTCGTAGAAGGCATATCAGTGTTGCCATCTTCACCATGTAAGAGAATGTTATGGCTTGCATTACACTTTTGATACCCTTTGTTTGAAAATGGACATGGTTCTTTGAAATGGAGTCTCTTCATGCAGTTACTGAATAATTTTAGCGCATCTATTTTATGAATACGTTTCTCTACTGGCAATTTGAGAACCATGGCATGGTTACCAACAAACGATTTGCTAATCTTTTAGCCGTTATTGTCCTTACCATAAAGGTCAGGTTGTGTACCTTTTAAATGATCAAGGTTAAGTTATCAAGCATATCTGCCGTTGAATTTACGAAGGTTTTCAGTTGTTCTAATGTAGTTACCTCACCTAACTTAAACGTTTCCTACTCGTAAGCTCTTCTTTTGTCATGTTTACTTGAAACTAAATAGACATATAATTAACTAGTTTCAATGTTCAACCGGTTGTTCTAAGGCTTCTAATACTCCTAAATGTGTAAGTGTATTTTTCAGATTTTTTCTTAATTGACTTGACGGTTCCTTTACATTTTTTTTTAACTGAAACAGTTCTTGGATATGATTCTGCACTAATATTTTTTTGTTTGTACAGCTGTCACATACGAGTTGCGGATAATTGTAAAGATTTTATAATGGTGGTGGCATCGTCCTCAAGCGATGCCTTTAGATAATGAAATGTTTTTACTTCGCTTAACGATTCACACAGGTTAATTACATCCACAACGTATACTTGCCATTAAATTTAGGAAAGCTTATTATTGGTAATTTAATACTGTTTAACGGGTTATGGTTAATGAATTATTGTTTGTTTTTTAAGAAACTTGACTAACGATGCTCAAGGTCACGGCACCAGCATTGGAACCGGTATCATAGCTATTCACTGGATCTTCCGTGGTCTCTATTTGATAATACCTTGAAATAAAATGTTTCAGATTTTGAACTGTAATTTTCTCATTTTGCACAATCAATAGCAGGTAAGTCATAAATTTGATAGTGAATTTGCTGTAATTGGTCTACTAGCAATGGTGCAAATTTTTGGATTCTTACTTCTTGATCAACTACGTCAGTACGTGGTAAAGAACTACTGAAGTGGATTTTCTGTACTAGTAATCTCTTTTATATTCCAAAATCTAGACATCTTATGGCATTAAATATATAAGTAATTAGCACTATACCTTTTCTTGGTAGTTTATTTATCATCTTGGTGGTGATCTTGTTAGTACCTGGTGTTTTTCCAAGATTGAGATTGTTGATTTCATTTTGTATTTATTTTGGTGTGTCTGCATCAATATTACGCACTTAATTATCTAGCTCATTATTGATTGGTGTAAATACCTTGGGCGAGATGTTTAGCAAATAACTGAACTTTCTCTTCGTCGCTTCTGATCCACTGGGGGTTGGGTGTCGTTACATCATGAACCGAAGCTATGTGCGGTTTAGGTTTTTTAGAATGTTTAATTCGTTTCTAGATTGGATTATCGAATCAGTTAAGCGAGATAATGCAGCCATGAAATGACCTATCACTTCCTTGTTTGATTTTTGCTTTTAAATGTTGGTGGCTGCGCTGTCTTATCTTGTGGGGAATGAGTTTAGCGCCATTCTGCTCTTGCCTTTCTTTTAATTGTTATGAGTTACTTGATTTCAGCTGGAATTTTATTATAGTTTACATTTATTGGTTGTGTCTTGGGCGTAGTATCTTGCCATTTTGTTGGATTAATTGGTTAAACATGTTTCTAAATTTCGCTAGAAATTTACTTAGTTTGGGTTACCTTTTGCAAAATTTGGTTATAATTTGTCACACCATAAACAAAGATTGGTGGAGGTTTTGAGTTCTTGATTTCCGTTTGTTTTTCAGGGACGACGTCTTCAGTGGTTTCAGAGAGTTCAGGTTTATATTTTAAGTTGGCTTGGCATTGATTTTTCTTCTTCTAGTATTCTTCACCTTCTGCTAGAAGTTTACACTTTTTACGTTCTCTGTTTCTTGTTGTTCGTCATCGCTCGTGGATGACATTCTATAATAATATTGTTTGTTTTGTTTGGGTTCTGCGTACACTGTTGTTGCATTAAGTAATTGTTGAATGTACTTACGCTTGGTAGATTGAAGAAAGGCTGTGGATATATTTACGGACTTGCATAGTCGTACTGCCTGTATGACGTTATTTGCTAGAGTTATCTGCTGACTGTAACATAAACCCGATCCATTAGGAGCGGACATCATTTCCATTTCGTATAATTTTATTCTTTAGGTGAATAAAAATTAAAAATTCATTGCAGGTTTTTACCTCTTGCCTTGCTGATAGCTACAAAAAGACACAGGGCGTCACTTCGATAACGCGGCGGGCTGTTGGTACGAGCTCTTGATCGACATTCCCACGCCGCGAAATTCAAGTGAATACTCTGAGTTTTAAAATAGGCTCGTTCGGCAGGTCTTGAGTAATTTGAGGGAGCACAAAACACATTAAACTCGATTTTTATGATCGCTGAACCGTGACTTCAGTGCTAACATGTCTAAATGGTTTACTGCCTTGACTAATTCCACTAAATGTTTAGTGGTAAATTTGATTGATCACACTCTAGGTAGGTGAGACTGATCAAATCTATCAAGAACTTCTACAACTTTGACTTATTTGGGTTACACAATTGACTGTAATATTTGCACTAACTTGATTCATTATAGTAGGTATCACTTGAAATAGGTGATGAACCCTGACCATTTACAGGAGGCTGTTCCCTCTAGCAAAATGTTATGCGTATTACGTTCATTGCTTCTTTTAACAAACTAGATCGAAGATAATAAACTTTTTTGATGTTATCTAATTCATTGTTATTATGAATTAATGACTGAAACGTGTCAAAAAATTTCAGTCATTCTGCTTAGTTACCAGAAGAGAAGCTAGGTAACTTCAGATTGATTACCACTATTGGTATTTTGATTATCGGGTACACATTTTTGACTTTACTAACAGAACCAAAGTAAGTGTTTTCAATTAAAGGTAAGTCGCTTATCTCATCCAGCGACTGTATTTGTGAATCTTTAAATTGATTCTACAGATTTTCAAGTCTGTTTAACCTTACACTTAGTTCAACAATATTGTTTAGATTTTCTTCAGAAAACTTTTCAAATTTTGTTAAGTGACTTTCAATATTATTGCTAACAACCAAGGAAGTTTAGGAATGTGAACTATTAATTCCAACAGCATCCTCACTTTGTAGTTGCTGTAATAAAATATTTTCAACTAGCGAAATAGTTTTATAATAAGCTTTCACTAGCTTGCGTATTATCTAAATATTTGATTTCGCTCTGAATTTCCTCAAAATTATTTAAGAATGTATTAATTTTTTTAAATTTAGCCTCTAATTCTATTATTTCTTCATCCGAAAATTCCTATGTTGCCTCAAAGAAACTATTAAATTTAGTTAATTGGCCTTTACTAAAACTAAATTTAATTTTTGAAGTTTTTCCAATGCCACCACGAACAATTAATACAAATCTTCCAATCAAACAAGTCAAATTAATTTTAATAATCAGGATAGATATTACAATAGAATTATCCAAGATTGCAAATCTGTTTTCTGCAGTTAGCTGATGGTGAAGTATTGAAGACACCATTGTCAGTAATCCGGGCATAAATTCCTAACTATACTACCGATCTTAATTCCGTTGAAAGGAGATTGTAGAAAACTACATAAGCAGAACTTTGCATAGTTCGATGCGTCTTCTGATGTTTCAGAAAAAAAAAGCATTGAGCATAACAGAGAAATTTCTAAAAATTCTTTCCATGTCCCTGCTGTTCCAGGTTCTAACTTTTTGAAAATTAAACTAATAGATAAAAATTTACAGATATTAGTTTTTTTAAATTAGTATGAACATACACAATCCTATCAAGCATTACTAAAACGATTTGCATACAAACAAGTAATACAACATAAACACTTTCTTTTAAACTTATCAAAATTTGCAGCGTACAGCATTCTACACATAAATAAAAGCAATACAATTTCTCCACTTTTAACTTCAAAGCCAGTTTCTTCGGTATTTATCATACCTACAATGCTACTTACTACAGAACTTTAAAATGCAACATTTCAGATATAGATCTCCGAACATAAATGAATAAAGGTAAAACTTTCTAAGTGCCTTAGATAAACTTTCTATATAACAGTATTTTGTACACATAATCAAACTCGATGAAGCGAAAACAACTTGAAGTTCTGCAGTAACTTCATCATGTCACCGTGATTACAGTCGAAACTCTATTATGTCATTAATCATCAATATATGTGAACGACTATAACACACATTAAGGAAAAAAGCAATTTACTTTTATTGGGCGATAGATCTACTTTTATTTACTTTTTAATAATACAATAGGTATTTAAAAGAAAATTACTTTTCTTTATAAATGAAACTAATTTAAATTCCTAAATTAAATTGTTATTGGCAAATTCCATATTGATTTTCAATTTTAGGGGTATTTCTTATATTGTTGTAATTTTGGTGTGCAAATATTTCTTTATTTTTTTTACTTATATAAAAAACTTCTTTTGCAAGAGTAATTGATGAAATCAGAAGCTAATAGTATTCGTTCAGATCTGTAGTTATTTGCGTAATGTGTTCAGAAACTAACTGTTGTAGACGAACTTTATCTAACAAAGAAGTTGTTAGTAAAAAAATCGTTGCATAATTCGATGTTTTGATTAAAATTTTCTTCGCTTAATTTTATTTTGAATTGAAGCGTTAAAATTTGAAAAGTAATTACAAAAGGAATGTGCCAACATAGGAGTAAAACGAGAGTGCACAGAGGAGTTCTCATCATTTTGGGGCATCTGTAACAAAAGGTTTAAGTGATAAGTAACTAGTTTACTTACTTTCTTAACTTGGACTGTGTTATTAGAAAATATGCGAGTAATTTTATAAGGTCCCAGAAAATGTAGACTAAGCTTTTTGTTTAAACCTGTAGTTGTCGCTTTATTTGCTATACAAACGAAATCTCCTGTTTGATAAGAGTATAAATTAATTTTATAGACGTAATAAGTTTAAGACTTATTTTCAGATTGAAGTATAATTTCTCTCGCTATCTGTTGTGTAAGATTTAACTTTTCTTTATATAATCGTCGTAAAAATAATTTAAGGTTGGTTCTTGAGTGATACCTTTTGGTAAAAAGGGTTTATGTCCAAAGAGTACTTCTAAAGGTATGTAACATGTGGATTTATGAGAATGTAATATCACTAGATGAAACTTTCTGTGCGATGTTCTGAGAAATCCAGAGATAAGAATCTCGCTTAATCCAAATTTAAATGTAAAGATGCGGGACTAGATCTTTATCTAATTGTCCTATTTTCGCTCTTATCTCATTACTTTGAATAAATTTTGCTGTTAATCTACCTGTAGTGATGCAACTCCACCTATCATTCCAAAGTTCTATTAAATTTTTCCCAAGCCTGCTCTTAACTAATGTTCTAGGAGCGATAGCGATAGCGTCTAGCTAATTCATCTGCTCTCTAGTTTCCTTCTATCCCTACTTATGCTTTTACCCATCTTATTTTAATCATAACCCTATCTATAACTTCTCTATATACCTGTCATGTTCCGGCTTGTAGTTTGGTAGGATTTTTCATGCCTTGTAATGCCATTATAGCTGATCTGCTATCACTATTTAAAGTACATTCTTTAAACGCAAAATTATTATCCCTAACATACTTTAATGCCTCTCTAATTGCTAAGAGTTTACATTGAAATATCGAACTCCATAGTCTTAATTTAAATTTTCTATTTCTCTATCTTCATTATATATTACATAAGCTTTCCGCGCTTTATACCGTCTTCCATTCTAGATCCGTCAGTATAAATTTGAAGTGCATCTTCAATTTCTTCTCTTTCCTTATTCCCAATAATAAAATTAATTTTTTCTATATCTGACGAATGTCCTATGTCCCCTACATTTACTGTACCTTTTACTTCGCTTCCATTTAATCCCAATTTCTTACTAATCTGGTGTGATCTACCTCTAAAAATCTGATTCTTATCAACCTTTGTAGGACCATTACAGCACCAAGTAGAGTACAGATGCAGCCCTTTGCAGTTAATACACATCGGTAAAAAATTGCCAATAGCATTGCAGCACATAAGAACTGTATATGTAGCCTTTGTAACACTAGCAACTAATTTATTAGAATTGCGACTTGCTGTTTTACAAAATACCTTTTGGACACCAGCATCGGTTTGAAAACCAATCTCGTCGCAATTAAAAATATTTTGTGGTTTAGTTTGTAAACCACATCGATTAATTACCACCGCTAGTTTTTGAAAAAAGTTTTCCATCACTTCCTGTGACCCTTCGTGTGTAAGAACTGTGCCTACCAACTTTTTTACATTTGAGCGTTGTGCAACTCCTCTACAACTTCCACCATTTTGCACTTCTGTAACAGCTTTTTTCATTACCTTACTATCTAATTTTTGATACTTTTGGGCATCAGGGCGTCTCCACTTCTTGACACGGGCATCTAAGTAACAAAAAACATTTCTCTTCGTGTCAATGTTGGCTGATGTGTAAGGTTAACAGTGTCACTCTTAGATGAACTGCTAACATTGACACTGCCAATGATAACCTTTCAAGAGAATGTGTACAAAAAAGAATATTTACAAAAAAAGTGTGTTTTGATATGAACAACAGAAGTTTTAATTGTTCACACAACATCCAATTACCTTGTACAACTAGATTACAGTCACGATTCAGCCCTTATTTTCAAAGTTTTTCGACCACAAATTTTTTATACTACCCCCAGCTGATGCACCGGTAGACATATTGAAAAACCGAGAATGATTCTGGAGCTTTGGACCCTTGCCGTTAGATGAAGAAAAAGTAGGGAAATTTATAGATACCTTCAGATTGACTCTAACTTTATTGGCAGACAAGCAGAAAACTGCTATAATTGTGTTTTATGTTTTTTCTGTTCTTTTATTGTTCTGATTCTAGATTTATTTCCAGTTGTTTGTTATTTTAATACCTACATAATTAATTAATTAATTGTTATCATAATCAGATGTTTTTTTGTAAATGATTTACACCTAAAGGTTTCATAAATTTGGTTTCACCAAACGTTTATAATTTTATCAGTAACTGTGGAACCTACACTGACGCAATAACAGTTTTACAAAAACTTTATGTTAAGCCAGTAAACAAAGTTTTTGCTAGATATGAGCTCTCAACAAGAACACAACAGCCGGGTGAAACAATTGATCAATATCTTAAAGCCTTAAAAT
>VTPC01006701.1:0-29786 GCA_011009095.1 Ignelater luminosus | reverse complement strand
GGTAGTAAATACGTCTAACATACCGTTTTGTGCTCTTGCTTGTGATGAGGCACCAGAACATAAAAAGAGAGCAATGAAAGTTGTGGGAGGATTAGTTGGAGTAACACAGCAACCCAGTGCGCTCGCTCGCTTTTTCTTAACAGCACCTGAGCTTCAAAGGGTATCACAAGAAGCACTGAATATGTGTGGTAGTTCACTCAACCAGGAAGCTAGAAAGCACCATAAAAATAATGGAACATCTGCTAAAGCCGAAGATAAAGCCATTTCAATTCTATACGGTGAACTGAAGCGCATTGGAAGTCCTTTTAAATTAGAGGGTTCGGAGTTCATGAACATAGCAACAAAGGCTGTATTCAGCGAGCAAGTTACATCAGATGTTAGACAAATTGAATCATTAGGTAGAAAATTGTATGAAGCATTCAAGTCTGACAGACTTCTTGATACATCAGTCAGTCTCTGGGCACCTATCAAAAAGAACAAACTAAAACTATGTTCTACCACCAACAAACAAGTAAAATTAAAGATTGCTGGATCCGTTACAGAATTGAATGCAGATCGTTCTCTGGTTGCACAAATTCTGATTGTTGCACGATCTCAACGAGAAGTAGACCTACGCTAAACTTTAGGAAAGTACTAAATGTTGTGTCTAGATCCATGTTTGCACAAGATGGAACAATGCATCAGTGCCCAGCTACAAGTAAACTAATTCATATCTTGTAGTCTGTTGTGAATTGCAAGCTCTTGATAAAACCTTTGGAGTGAAAACCTATGCAGATCTTGCTGATGTGTTCACCTAAAAGATTTAAAGAAAATACTAGTAGTATGATAAACTTCATATTGTTTTTAATATGTACTTAGACAAATCAATCAAGAATCTTGCTAGAGGTAAAAGGTGGCAACACAGTACAAAATATGTGACACCACTGACATTTCAAATATAAATATGAAAAAACTATTGTCACATGCTCATACTAAAGATGAATTAACCACCTACCTTGCAGACAAAATTATATGTCATGCCAATAAATCAGCAAAAAATGCGTTGTTTCATGGCATACTGAAGTTTCTGCAACGCATTGTTCTTTGGATTGTTTAAAGAATAGTCAAGAAGAAGCCGATACAAAAATCTTACTACATGCCATTAACGCCAAGGACTGGTTCAGATAGACTACTAGTGTTTGCTCAAGACACATATATTTTAGTTTTGCTAGTGAGACGCTATCCAAGACTTCGAGAACTCCCATTTTTCGTACCATCAACGGGCGAAGCAGTATGAGTACAAAACATATTTGTTTCACTCAGAGCTTCAGCATTGCCCAGATTTCACGCATTATCAGGTTGCGACTTCACCGGAAATTTGTTTGGAAAGGGAAAGTTATCATACTGGAAATCATTTATTTCAGCCAGTGACGAAAAACTTATTGCTTTGCAGAAGCTTGGTACTAGCGACTCAGTACCTGATGATACAGTGTCTCCAGTTGGAAGCGTTTATATGCCGGGTTTATCGGCCACACACTTCAACAACATCACTTGCAGAATTACGGTGGTCAATGTTCACGGACAAGGAAACCCTTGGAGATAAGTTACCTCTCACAAGGGGCTCCCTTATACTTGCATTCAAGAAAGCTAATTTTCAAGCACTTGTGTAGTCAAAAGGTGAACCTCAGCCGGTCATCCCTAATTCAGTTGGACACGGTTGGTGTATTGAAGAGGGAGTGCTTATGCCTGTCATGTGTAAAGAACCATGTGGCCCGGAATCCCTTCTGAAACTAATTAAATGTTTATGTGTGAAGAACCGATGTTCACCACCTTACAAATGTTTAGCGAACAATCTGCTTTGCACAGAATTTGCAGTTGCAATGCCGAAAAATCAATCTGTGACAATTTGTATCCACCAGATTATACCGACGAAGATAGTGACGAAGCTGATGAGGCTGATTTGTAATCTTCATATTGTATTTTTTGTGCATATAATTCTCGACTTTGTTAAAACAATATTTCTTATAATAAAGTAATGTAATGTGAAGCATATTTTCATTTCAATGAAAATTATTTTGACGCATAATTTTTTAAATTTAATTTATAATAGTACGGTTATTTGACGACAAATCCATAGGCCTGCAGATAATATTTATACGTAAATTTTCTGCCTGATTTAGATTTCCTATAAATATGAATAATGAATGCATATATAAGTTTTATCAAAATTATTTTTATTTACCTTAATAAAAGTATCAACGAAAATATTACTTTTTCGCAATACATAAACAATAAGATAAAAAAAATTAAAATCGGTTAGATAGCGACCGAGATAATACAGTTTGTTTATATTGCCATGGAGGTCATCTTGGATAACGTCATCCAGCCATACGCAACATCTGTGAAGGTGTCACCATCAAAATTACTAAACCACAGTATTTTTCTGATAAAATGACGCCACTGGCACCTTCCCTTCCTTAACTTTGACACGGGGATCAGTTTTTTTTACATTGCTCCCACGCTATTTATCAAAAAATTTAAAAACCTAAATTAGATAGTTTGTTGCTCTCTTTACAACAGTCTAAGATAAAATGCCATCACAGATAGAACGAGGGAATAGCAATTTCAAGAATAAGTTTTTTAAATGAAACACCATGTATTTTATTAAAAATTAAAATGACTATAAAATTCTGAATACAGCGCAACTTTTAACTTTTCATTTGACCAATAAATAAAGTCGTAATAGTAATAATAAGATTACGAAAAGTAAGCTTTGATCTAGGGTTATATTAAATAAGCTGCCTAGGCTTAAGCCTAGGTAACCGCTTAAGGAATAGGTGTGTCGTGCAAAGTTGAACTGTCAAATTATTTCACATGTGCATCATTATTTTGTAATAATCATTATTTCTTAATGTACATCTAAGTAACATATATTTTGTTTTGTGCATTTACAAAGCTTACTTCTGATGTTTTAATTATTATTAGTACTACAACCTTATTTATTGGTCAAATGAAAAGCTAAGATTTGCGCTGTATTCGGTAGTATTTGATAATCATTCTAATTATCCAATAAGATACAAGATGTCCCATTTAAAATATTTTTTCTTCAAATTGTTGTTCTTTTGTTTTATAGAAGAGTTCATTTTATTTCGGCCCATTGAAAAGAGCACAAGAAACTACCTACCCCAAGTTTCTGGATTTTTTGGAAAACTTTATTCTGACAAAATTAATGTGTGTGTAATTAAAAATCAACCGCACTGTATACAGTCTGTTCCACCGAAAAGGCCTCAAGCTGTAGCACCTGTGTTTGTGGAAATATACCCATTAAACTGTATATAATCTTAATGGAGCAATAAGCTCTACTATTTGTCACGTAAAAACAATTTTCATCTTGAATATGGTAAAAGTGATGACTTCACGGGATATTTGTTTTTTAAATTACAACCCAGGTATTTTTTCTTACTACCTGATAAAAATTTTTGTTCTCGTTTAAATAATAATAGTTCCCAAGTAAAATGTAATAATTCTTTGATTCTTCACATAAACTGAGTAGTGAATTGAAGATGAGTATAGAAAGCATGCTCAAAAGAGATGCGGAAGTCTGAAATGGGCAGAAACGAGTTTTATATGGTTAAAGCTAGATAGTAGATACTATGATGACTGATGACTTAGACTCTATGGTGCCTTCTAGTATTTGGAGTCTCCGCTGTAGAACATCGAATGGACAATAATATTTTACTTTTTTTACTTTAGAAAGCCATCTTCTAGGCATTCACATCTTTCATTTATGGAGAAAAACCTAGTAAACATATAAGCATTCCTAGAAGTTTTCCTAGGTAGAGTCTTCACAAGTCGAGGCACTTCGGATCAGATCAAAAGCAGTCTATAATGTGCAGAATGATAATATCACTACGGACAGAATAGATGTTTACTGCCGAATTTTGAATCTTGGAAAAGATAATTTTCATATACTCATCAAATGGAGAGAGATGAACACACTTTAGGAAAGCATTTTTTTTCTGGACATATGGACATGTCAACAATCACCTGTACTTTGTTATATGTAAGCCCTGGATGGCTTCTGGAGATCCTATTTACTTTTGCTCTATTTACAATAATAAAGTTCTATCAAAATATATTGCCACGATCCTAAATCTTCAAAAGATGAACCCAATGCAAATTAACATTTTGAATCTTATTAGGCTAACTGTTAGGCACTATATGAACCTAAAATCGTTCCAAATTATAACCTCGTTATCTAATTTCTACTTTCAGAAAAATCCTGATTCAATTTGAGATTCGTACAGATAGCGTTGATTACCATCAGAATGATCCATGTTTTGTCGTTTTTACTAAGTAACATTGTTTTTCTCTACTTATTACTTATCTTGGCAATAATATTCACGACCGTGATGGTCCGATGGACAATGAGTTTTGCTATGGTATCAATAAAAGGACAAACTTAATCCAGGTATAACTAATGTGAACATATGGTAAATCGTGGAAATTTTGGTTACGTTACCTTCAAGCTATAAGTACGTGGTAAGACCTCTTTGGTCTTTAATAGATATTTTCACTGTTTGCGTTTCAAACAGACCTACAATAATATGCTTTGAATCTAGGTAACAATTTAAAAACAAGAATCAAAAATATTTGCCGAAAATAGGATTAAATTTAATTTTTTTATATTTATGGCAAAAGCAAAAGATGTTGAAATCGTGACAAGATAATGTGTTAATTCTCCGCTTTTTTCTTGTTTTCACAACTTTGGAATTTATCAGTCTTTTCTGGTGACACCACTTGAGCATATTTAGGAGTAGAAAGAAAATTCATGTCAAACTGAGCTTCTCATGAGTTTATTCACGACCAATGTTTCGATTTTATTGATGTTAGGTTAGGCAAAGGATACGAATCAAATCGAGATGTAATTTTAAACATTCAAGTTTTCCATTATATCAGATATTTATGGATAAAGCAATAAAGATTTTTTTTCATTTTGGACATCACCGACTGCTATAACTATTTGACCTGTAGATTCGATCCCAGATCTGAAGAATTTCTTTCTGATTTCATACTCGAACTCACGTCGGCCCGATGTCATCACCATTCTACTATCCAGGCGGATAACAAGGGGTGTAACATATATCAGGTACAGGTAGGATTAGCAAACCGGAGCTGATACATATTTAGACTACTTATTTCGTACCTTGGCCTACTCAAGTAGGTAAACGGAAGGACATAAACTGATAGTAAAGGGACTGAAAGTATTCGGATATTTTTATGAGGAATTGAAGTTTTACATTAGCAATAAAAAACAGTTCTGAGTTGGTGTAAATATGAAGAGCTAAAGGCGCAATCAGTTTAATGAATATACTGAGCAACTGAACAGTGATTACTGTTTTGATTTATGTTAGTTTTAGCCCTCTTGATTTTTTCGTTGTTCTGATATCAAGAACAGCTGACCCAGTTTTACATTTTTTACTTCTTTGAGTCTTGGTATTATTAATTCGTTTAAATCTAGAAGGTCTACTTTGTAGAAAGAATACTCTTGTGCTATATTATTCAAGTTGCATATAATAAATTCTGTCTACTTAATTTAGCCCATTTAAAGAGAATTATCTCATCTCATATTATACACTGATACAATAGAATTCAAGAGATATTCATTCCTGAAAAAGGCAAATACATTCTACTAATTCTATAATCATTTTAACAATAAATTAATTAAAATTTCCTAATGGGTATTCAAACGGTTGCCTTTATACAATTATGTCGTAATTTATAAAGAAATTTATTTTAGCTATCATAACACAATTATAACTGTTACACAACAATTCTGATAACAATGTTTTATTCTAGAATGTTTATCCGTGAGTTTAAATATGAACTAATTATCATCTAATTTCCAAACAGTTATGACAAAGACGCATAACTCCTTGCGCAAATTACTTCCTCTTAACATTTCCTGTGCGAATATCTCTTATTGTCTTTATATTCGTGTAGGATTTTCACTTGAAAGATTCTGACAAAATACTGAGCAATTCAACACTTTGTTTTAATTCAATTTGAGGATATGATACAGTAGCTTATTCTTTCAGTTCCTTCTTGAATAATTTTAAATTTTTTTATTAGGCCTTATTACTATTTTGTCAGATATCAGAGTAATCAAAGAAAACTCGAAAAAAATAATTTAAAAAAAAAGTTAATCTTAAAAACTTGAAAATCATTTAAAGTTTGGCGCCCGCTGTGTAGGCAACCAATCGTACGCTCGTCTTGTAATTTAATTCTCTAAATATAAGCCATCTAGTGACAATTGATCTTTTCATCACTGCCGGCTGCATTTTGACATTTTTCATGGACTTCATCTAAAACTGTGTTGTTTTGTTCAAATTTTATTTAAAATAAAATAATTGTGTACGTGTTATCAAGGTAGGATATGTTCTTTTTAACTATTCAAGTGTTTTATCGAGATCTTACGAATAATAGACCGTGCACATTATGTAATTTATAACATAACCTCATACTAATTTAAAGTCTTTCTAGCAGAAAAATTACACCATGGGCAATACTTTATCAGTCGCTGAAATAGCAGCGATGGAAATTACAAATCCAAACGTTGAGAATGTACAGAAACCAAATGTACAACCAAACAAACAAAAAAGTTGCAATACAGCAAGTGAATGCCCTATTCTACATGCGAAAATGGGAACTGCAGGTGGCTGTCCAGTTCAGCATGGGGATGACATAAATCCATTAAATATGGTAACGTTCTTACATAACTATAAAATTTGTCACATATTAAATATTGTATTTTAGATGCCACCTGCAAATCAAACACCCGCACCTGATCAACCGTTTCCATTACCTACTACCCGACAAGTATCCACCATTCCTAAAGCAATCGTCAAAGAAGGTGAAAGTCCATTTTGGGTATACCCTAGTCCTCAGGTATTTAATGTTTATAAAGTAATAATTATTATATAATTATAAATTGCTTTTAGATGTTTTGGAACGCTATGTTGCGGAAAGGGTGGCGTTGGAAGAATGATGATTTAAATCCAAAGGATATGGAACATATTATTAAGATACACAATGCAAATAATGAACAAGCCTGGCAAGAAGTTTTAAAATGGGAGGCTTTACATTGTTACGAATGTATGGAACCAAAGTTAGTTTCAAATTATTTTGATTTTACTTTGAGATTTAATATGTTTGAATATTTTAGATTGAAAAGTTTTGGTGGTAAAGCTACACAATACAGTCCAAGAGCACGCATAAGGCAGTTGATGGGTTATGAATTGCCATTTGATAGGCACGACTGGATCGTAGATAGATGTGGGAAAGAAGTGAGATACGTAATTGATTATTACGATGGAGGCGACTTAAATAATAAATATCAATTTGCAATACTGGATGTTCGACCTGCAATGGATAGGTATAAATTTATAATATGCATTATAATAATTATTGAGATTATTTTTTACAGTTTTGAAAATATATGGGATCGGATGAAAGTGGCTTGGTGGAGATGGATGTACAGTCGAGAAGAAGCGAATGAAACATCGGCTGCAGCAAATTAACATTAAAACTGTTGATTTTAATAATCACCTCAATGAGATGTAGACAGTAATTAGTAAACAAATTATATGTGACATATTTACCATTGTGTATAATTTTAAGTGTTGATTACATTTGTAAAAATCGCCTTACAGTGTTGAAAACTGTAATGTAAATGAAAATAAAGTATTTCTATTTATTCACACATAAAAAATAAATATAATGAGGCGTTAGCGTTGGAGAAAATACATGTAATTGATTATTAATATCCTTTTCGTGTTCCCTGAGTAGCATTCTTATCGTTAATCTAATAAGGATTGAACATGATATAAAAGAACCTCGGGGTTCGTTTCTAAGATGATTATTGATATTGACGCTATCTGTCTTACCAACCGTAATGCACACCCCTACAAGCACGCGAATCTGACAGACGTTTTTTTTTCAGTGGACCAATGTGATTATCACTTCGATTCGGACCAATATATTATTATATC
Source organism: Ignelater luminosus (assembly GCA_011009095.1). Lineage (NCBI taxonomy): Eukaryota > Metazoa > Arthropoda > Insecta > Coleoptera > Elateridae > Ignelater > Ignelater luminosus. The sequence goes on along the minus strand of VTPC01006701.1, from coordinate 21,756 downwards.
AGTATTGTCATAGTATTTTTATACATTTTTTACGGGTGCACTTTGCATTTTGTGTTGTGTTTGTGGCGTATTATTCGCATTTTTCCCTGATAATTGTGTTGCTTGACAGCTCGCCATCTTCGCAAACCACTTGTTAACACGGCGTGTTTATTATTAATTTTAAATTATTGCTTATTACTTGGACGTGCACTGTCAAGAGGGGCTGTCTCCTATATCCGGTGCTACTTTTACCGTAACGAAACGTCGGTATAACATGTTTGGGTAAGTTAAAATTTAAATTTTTCGAACGTTAAAAATGTTTGCTTTTGCTAAAATTGTTTTATATTAAGAGAAAAATTGCCTTTTTTAATTTATTTCCTGTCTAATTAAGTGAAAACAGCTTTTGTATAAAGCATAAGCTTTATAATTTTTAATTGTTTGTAATATTTCAGCGTTTTTAAGAATTCTTTATTCATTAAAAGCGTACCGAACTTGCAGCTTGTAATTTAATTAATTAAAAGGGTTAAACGGAGTAGGGATGGATGAATTACAGAAATTAAATTCATATTTCGCAAATTAAATTTATTAACGTAAGCACGTGTAATTTGCACTTTAATTGCCAATCATATTCTTTAGTTTTAGAGGCGCCTAATTCTAAACCAATCATAATCAAGGATTTAGCTTTCTATATTTGAATCTTGTCATTTAATAAGATATACATAAATATTATAGTGCACACGTAGGAGCGTGAAGCAAATCATTATGAAAGTGGCGCGTTCGTTATCTCTCACTCCTTTGTATATGCACCCCTTTCGCTAGACATCTATTTTGTACGTATCACCCCCCTTTTACTTTGGTACAGGCTTCCCCTGTTTTACAAGTATTGTAAACATTGAAGAGCATAGGAAATCGATTTTCTGTTTTGTTGTGATTCTACGAAGCTTGTACGTGTGTGTGTCGTCTTATCAAAAGTCATTGTTTTAATGGGCACACGTTTTAGTCGGGTTTTTCTATTGTTCCCTTTTTAATAAACGTCTTTTGTTTTTTCCTCCATTTATTTTAATGACTTTTTCTGACGTTCTAGATTGCTTCTGTTTTCACAATAGAAGAGAAAACGAGGAGATAAATTAATTTTTACAAATTAAAAAATTGGATTTTCTATAAGACTGCCAATCGCAGCAGTTGAATTGGTATGAATTTTTAGTTAGAATTTGCATTTTTCAGTCGTTGATGCTGAACTGAAAATTTTCTATTCTATCCCTGCAAAAGGTAAAGTAACAAATCAGGGATTTGAAGGGGTTGGTGTGGGATTTGGGTTGTATTCACGCGAGCTTGGAGTGAGAAACGTTGTTTTCCAACGTAAAGCCAAATTGTAAGTAAAAAATCCTCTGGGGATTAAAAAAAGCACAGTTGAGGGAATAATATCTTGTAATTATTGTTTGGTTAGTATATCATATGTAACAGGAAATTATTTCGTTTTGAGAGTTTAACATGAGTGCAAATACATGAAAATAGTTGGGACAAACTAATGAATCAAGAAGAGCAAGAGATGTTGAGAGGACCCTAACTAAATGTTGCGATATTGTTGAGTCCGGTTATAACAAACAACGATATTCTCGTCCTGTTTTATAATTAATTTTCAGCAGACTCGTTATAATCGGATTTAATCAGTTATAGATAGAAGATTTGTCATGAGAGAATTCAACCAATATCACCGTTGCGCATTCTATTTTTTGAGTTTGACGCACAAGATTATTTGAGCAGGCATTTAACACCGTCCCCTTTTAAAGAAATTGCTTGTGGTATTGTAAAGAGACTATTGAGATTGTTATTGTAAGTATTAGTTAGATCTAGATAAATACACATCTTAAAATAATGACAATCAAAAATGTAGATGCGTAAGACTGGTAAGTATGTATGTTCATTACGATGACTTACTTTTATGGCAATTTGAAAAGTGTCTTACAGTCTAGAACCATTCCGACTTGTATGCTGTTTTTTAGATTATACAGTTGATTTTTCAGTTGAGTCTTTGACGGTACTTGAAAATAAACTAAAAAAGTCGTTATATGTTTCATTATAATGTTTTTAGCAAAGCTACGAACTAACAAGACAGTAATAGTTAATCTTAGATCTGTTAGACACGTGGTGGTGGTGCACCATGATCATTCAACCTGTTCTTAAATTTATGATGTCGAGAGTAGCATATAGCAGAGGTTGATATTCAGCTGTATACGCTTTTTCTGTATTTTTTTTGAAGTCTGCTACAAGCTAAACATGTCTACTTGAATTTGGACACTTGCATAAAGGAAAAGAAAAAATAATTGTAACCAGTAACTGTCGCTGGGAAGGCTTTGGCAATCAAGTGGCCTTTATGGTCTTTATGACGGCTGTGTTTGGCGTTTTCTAAGCCTCCTCCTAGTTACGATACGCCATTAAATTCATTAATATAACTGTCCAACCTTAATCAAGACGTGTTGGCGTCTTTGATATTGAACAATTCGATTTAGTTCTAATGTTAGGACAACGATCTCCATTTTTGATTTAATAGTTTGAAGTCTCATCGAGATCTAGAACACTCACTGCAGAAGTTCTCAAATCAATCTTAAAACCTTGCGTGTATCTGAATATTGTAGTTGAAAACAAGTCAGAATCTTTATCTCTAGTGCTTCCCGCAAGGCTAAAGTCTTTTTCATGATTTTGGATTAATATTCTTTTTGTGTCATCCTCGTCACCAATAGGTGTCTTCCTAGGCCTCCTTGCTATATCCCTATATTAAGTTTATTAGATAAAATTGATTATTGTTGCGAAAGCGTTGATAGACACATTATACACATTAGCATTAATTTAATTTACGTCGCGCAATTTAAACTAAACTTTTTTTTATTATTATCGATTGAATAGTATTGAGTTTTCTCGTTTCTTAACTAAACAATGGTGTCTATAAATATTAAAAGAGCAAGAAATCAAGTAATCCCTTAGCTGTGCAGTTGTTTAATCAACATAATTGTTGAGTCTATCGAATATTAAACAATGACATGGATAACTTGACTTCTTGAATTTCTCTGTTCTATCTTAGAAATCTTCTAGTTTTCTCTATGAGTCAGTATTATTATACCTTAAGAATTATAAATGAAAATTGTTTAATTTAGCACTGTTTACTTTACAGTAGCCATCGTCAACATTATACATCGCATGTGTTACCACCTAGTGCTTGCTAGACCGCTTATCAAACCGTTTGATGAGACTATCCAAGGTGTCTGTTCAAAGGTTAGAGTGATTGCTAAAAGCAAAGGTGAATATTGTCAGATCAGATTTCAATTTGCATTAATTTATATGCAACAAACAACATTATTATTTATTTTATAAATTGTGTCTGGGCTATTGGATAATTTTATAAAATTAATTAAAATAAATTATTGAATTTGTATTTTGTTTTTGTTTTGTTTCTTTACTGTAATTATTATCAATAAAAAACGATGTTCTATTGAATGTATTTTCCCACGTTATACTTTTTATTATTTTTTTTCGTTTTGACGTGTCGCCTATCGTAAGTGAAAAGGTAATAAAAGTTATTTGTTTTTGTCGCTACTCATTTGTTATGTGTACATAAAATGAATGCTTTTAATGAGATTTAACAAATTATTATCTAAATACATGGTATAGTAATTATTATATTAGCTTTTTGCCGATTTCCATATTCAATTTGTCAATAGAACTTGAGAAGGAAACTATCCCATTTCCACACGTTGCTGATTGACTTGTTCAAGCGTAACGTATTAGTTCCAAAAGGGAAGAAAAAGAGCTTTATCAAAAGAAAAGGTAAGGACAAGAAGATTATCATTTTCCATTTTTCCAGTATTGATTGTTTCTTTGACATTTACATTTTAATGACTACCTATAGTTTCTTTATGTTTCTTGTTTTCCTTGGTATTATGCTGTGTAGTAACCGTCTGTTTTTATCTTTTTCCTTCTAGTACGGTTGGCTTTCTAAGCGAATTATCTAATGTAATCATCTCACTATTCTTTTCGTTGCACTAGTATTCCTTGCCTTTTCTACACATTGTCAATGTATTTCTTCTTTAATTATAAGTCTAGAATTCACAGCAAAAGTGGCTATTCCTTTGATATGAGGGCAACTCTGCTTCGAGTGAGATACGCTGAAATGTGTGCATACTTAGATCAAATGATATTATCTTAAGGAAACCTATTTATCAGGTGTCTCAGTCGTGCAACATCATTAAATGCCAATCAAGTGTGCTAGAAACAAAAATTATTTAGTTCGTAAACGTCATGGAATTGAGTAGAGAGAATTTTCGTGCATTACGATTTTAGATGAAAGACAATGCATGGAACGCCTAACTTTAGCTTTTAGCGAAGAGAAGCCTTCAAGGGCAACCATTTATCGGTGGTTTGCTGAATTTAAACAAGGTCGGAGTTCCTTAATTGACGAGCCACGTGAAGCAAAACCGAAAACTGCAGTCACTTCAGAAAATCTTGCCCGTGTCGAGAGTATGATTGCTGAAGACCTACACTGCACTGCAGCAATTTTAAAAATTTTACAGAAGGAACTGCAGATGAAGAAAGTTGTTTGTTTCCATTTAACGGAATTCTAAAAGTCAGAACGTATCAGAATCAGCAGGGAAACTCTGAACATGTTAGAAAATGTGACAGGTGATGAGATTTACATACCATTTTATGATACTCTAACTCGACAGGAATTCCGTGTATGGATTCATGAAGGTGATCCAACACCGACAACTCCAAAAAAGCAACGCGCCATGAAAAAAGTAATGTACACAGCCTTCTTTAGAAGCATCGGTTTAGTTAAAACCATTAAGTTAGAAGGACAGCGCACGGTCACTGCAAACTGGTACATCAATAGATGTTTGCCTGAAGTTTTTCAAGAACTTGATGTAAGGGGTCTTTTGTTGCACAATGTTGATTATTTGAGGGAAAATAATATCCGCCTGATTGAACATCCGTCTTATTCGGCGATGTGTGACTTCTGACTGTAGTTACAGGGTGAACCACATTCGATATGGATAATCGTACAAAGTGTTTTGAAAACTAAACCAAGTAGAGAACGACTGAAAAACCGTTACTTTCACCTATCCCCTGACTTTGCTGACGTAGTCAGAATTTATTTTCGGCTTATAGACAAAAATAATTGTTTTCAAAATTCTTTTTGGACAACTGTATCTGTAAAATAGAAGTCTTTGTGCAATTTGATGTTCAGAATAAGATGGTTTTCAGAACACATTAACTCTTCTAAGTGGCAATCATAATAGGCTTTGATGTGATTGAATTCGCCATTTTTTGCGTTCATTATAGGTGTGCATCCTAAAAATCGAGACAGATTTTAATTTAAATTTTGTATACTAGATAAATTAAATGAGGAACCTCGTATAAAGCTTATTGGCGAGTTTTATGAAAGTAACAGGAAACAAAACAAAGCATTTACTGTTAACTTTTCACATTAATGGGAATAGAATGAAAATTTGTTGGATAGAAAACCTGGCAGTGCGAGAAAGAGAAGCAAGATAGCTGAAAAGAAAAGGAAGTTGCTGGAAGAATAAGTGGAATTGGCTAGAAAATTTAGGAGAAGAATTCTAAAAGAAATAAAAGTGGTCATACGAAAACAAAAGTCTGCTCCTAAATATACACAGAGGCAATTGATGACCCAAAGGGAGCTGTTGGGAAAACTACGTGAAAATATTCTAACGCCCACAAATAATTTAGATGTTGTTTTCGATGCTGAGTCAAATTTCTCATTTGACGGTAATGATGGTGCTGGAAATAAGTTATACTTTCATAAAGAAGGTACAGAGATCGATCCAAAAAAATACCAAGTGTATGTCGCCCCTTCCCGACTCTGTATCAACCAAGAGGTATACCTTAAAGAGTGTATACAGAAACGGCTGATTCTCTTTTTAAAAAAACGCCATCTGTGTATGTATTTTAGCCTGACATGGTAAGTTGTATTTAGCTGTATATGAGAAGTTTGGACTACGATATATTCCGAAGACTGAAAACGTACCAAATGCCTCCCGATTAAGACCTATCGAGCGTTTCTGGTACCAGCTAAAACAAAAAGTCACGCCCGTAGTTTGTTATACTATTTAATTTGTACAAGTGTGCTGTGGTTTTTTAAAATATGAATAACAACTTGACAATGACATTACAATGGAAACAGAAAGCGTCCTATCCAGTTGTTACAGTATTTTTGCATCAATCTGAGTGATACCTAGTCTTTCCCATTTATTTACTGCTTGTATGTTAAGCCTATTATGAATATGATTCTTAATAAGAAAATAAATGGTAATAAATAAGAATGTAATAAGATCAAACCGTACATTAAACCTCTAAGAATCTTTTTCCATTTTCTTAGACAACAAAGCTGCCCAAAGAAGTTTAAGAAAAAATTAATTTTAATGATTCCATTAATGAACTTAACAGGAAAAACATTTAATATATTGAATTTGGGTCACCTAGTACAGTGCGTTTCGCTTCGTTTGTATATCTAGGGTATTTAGATAATTATTACAGTTAAAACAGTGAAGTTTGTGCCTTACCACTCTGACTTATCCAAATAAATTTATTGATGCAAACGTAATTTGGCGATCTACTTTTATTTTGCTCTTAAGTGTCCCCAACAAAAAATCTGAATAAAACAAATCGTCAAAAACGAAATAGAAAAATTGCATACGGTTAGAAAATGGAATAATCTTCCTGTATAGTAACTTAGAGTGCCTTTGCAAATCTTTACCAAGAATAACTTCGAAACAGTGGTCGTGCGCATAGAAGTCGAAGAAAGAGACTAAACTTCTACAAAATTTCCTAGTAATTAATAAGCAATTTAACGTTTAATTGTGATCTTTTTAAAACAGCTTGTATTACGAAATGAATAAATTCGAGTCGTCTTCCTCTCAAGTGTTGATCAAACACTAGAATTTTACCAACAATAGAAACATTTGAAACCCTGTGTCGAATTGGCTCTCATAAAGGTAAATTTATCAGCAAAGGCTAGTTTTTGAGCAGAAATTTAACCAAGCAATTTAATTTTGACGTTTTAGCTGTGAAATCCAGGTCTGGGGGCCAAATTTCTGTGATCGAGAACCGATCAATGGAAAATAGCCTGTCATCTTTTTTTCTAAAGTTAGTTTGGGTGATTTGAAACCAGAAAGCACCGAACATCTACCTCCTTTGCCCTTACTTCAAGTAACCAAGACCAATTAACTCGATCAAGGCTTACTTCTCACTGTAGTTTCTCATGTCTTACCTTGAATTTTTGAATTGTAAACAGCATCCAACTTTGCTTTTATCTCCTCGCATTTTTTCCCATCCAAAAACAGAAAGCGAATTACCGAACGATACTGTTCTTTTTCCATCTTAGCTAAAATCACGAAACACGTCTTACTCAAATGGCTGTCAAATCCAAACTAACCTATTAATCAGTCTGCAATTTGTTATACCGTCGTTTGATAGATGGCAGCACACGATGATAACACCAACTTCCCTCAGGAACGCCTTATGTCGTCAAACACGGGTACTTACTGAACCGCCCTCGTATTATGAACTACAAAACAGACTCGGGGCATACAAGGAAGACGAGCTACAACTGTCTCAGTACTTTTACGTACCAATTACGGGATAAGCCTCGATTCCTTTTTAAAAAGTAAGGCTTTAGATACTACTTGGTTAGAACAAATCGAAATCATTGATCTTGCTTTCTTAGGAGAATTCATAGCTTCTTAGGTATCAGCTAAAAGCGATAATGTAAAAATGGCAAGGACCATTGATTTTTATACCACTGAATGGCTCGTTTTAATGTTTTTTTTTGTGATGTAATGATGTACGTAGTTATTCTTTCTTTTCCTGCCTACTTTATGGAGCAGATATCGTGGTTAGTACAGTCAACAAACTAGTACGTCCTACTCGACATGTTTCCTGCAATTATAGGAGGAAAAATTGGAGATGACCGCAAAATAACTTTGCCAGTCACACTTGGCTTGAAGAGAGGCAAGTTTTGCAAAAGAAAGGACTATTTAAGACATTCCTGTGAGTAAATTTTACAAAAATCGTCATCAGTTGACAAATCAAGATTAACGCAACGTTGTTATTCTAAAAACCCTTATTAATCGGCTTCTAAGATAAGATTGGATGTATCATTGAGATCACTTCTATTTAATTTTATTTGCATCTTTAGTGAGACTTTATTTTTTCTGATTGCCTTTTGCAGTTATGACCAAATAAAGTTTATTTTACCAACAATAGAAACATTTGAAACTCTGTGTCAAATTGGCTCTCATAAAGGTAAATTTATCAGCAAAGGCTAGTTTTTGAGCAGAAATTTAACCAAGCAATTTAATTTTGACGTTTTAGCTGTGAAATCCAGGTCTGGGGGCCAAATTTCTGTGACCGAGAACCGATCAATGGAAAATAGCCTGTCATCTTTTCTTCTAAAGTTAGTTTGGATGATTTTACAAAAATCGCTTTCCTTCCCCGCGTCTGTTGAAACCAGAAAGCACCGAACATCTACCTCCTTTGCCCTTACTTCAAGTAACCAAGACCAATTAACTCGATCAAGGCTTACTTCTCACTGTAGTTTTTCATGTCTTACCTTGAATTTTTGAATTGTAACAACTTCTCCGGGATGGAGACTTAAAGTGTATTCCATTTGTTGGGTGTTGTGAATTCTGGCTTCAAATTATTTTTTTTCGACGTTTCTGACGAACAATACTGATGGTAGCTGGGATTACATTCGGAAAGAATCGGGCTGGGAAAAGACGAAAGGTTCACTTTTACCTAGCTAGAGTTGTGAATATGTTGCAACAAATAACTAAACGATGAATAACTCTTAGTGTAGCTCAGTATTGCAATCGACAAGGAATGTAATATAAGAAAATATTAATATATACAGGGTGTTTTATATTCCTACAAATAAAGATTCCGATTACAGACCGCATAGAGATCTTTGGAATGAAAGGTGGGTAAATCCATTCATGACTTCTAGAAAGTTGCATATCCAAATGAAGATATACGAACATTCTGATCTAGTGTAGATTTTTACCACAAAACGAGCCTCAGTAGCTGTAAACTTCTTTTGTGAACTCATTTAATGACGACATAAATATCATCATAGTAAATTCCAAAGATTCTACAAGCCGTGCATTATATCTTGGCGAATCGGTGGATCTTAGCAGGCTTTATTCTGATTTCCCTAAACAAAGTAAATGCACATCTTATAGTTATTCGTTATACGCTGAGATGGAGCGACGAGTTGAAGTACTGCCTGAACATCAGCTTGCTTTCCAGACTCGGGGGCGGCATTTCACGTACAGTATCTTGATCAGACTAGTCATTGATTAGTTACCAATTCACAATTTTTTCGAGAGTTCGACAACAGAAAAGGATCATTTGCAGGAGGATTTTCCGCCTGGAACGCTTCCAAGCAAGCGGGGATTCCTCCTACAGGTGCGAGCCTCGCATTTATGAGAGTTCGATACACGAGCAAGGCAATCACCAGCATGGGAAACAGAAAGAGACTGAAAGCCAAACCAACTACAGAGACCCTCGCTCACCTATCTCTCGGTAGATTACCGAGCGACATAGGTAGCGGTTCTAGCACTACGGTCGTATTTGAGATTTTACCAAGTTTTTACTATGTCTTCCCTAGTGGTAAAGGAAGATGCTGGGACATCAACATAACATAACACAACTTGCTGCTTCTCATACCAACAACGGTGACCATCTCGCATACCTCAATCGCCACCACTACATCGGAGTACAACAAAACTTCGTGTTTGGTTTCCTCGCGACCCAACATAGAAGAAGCATCACCTGCATTTGCTTGCTTGCCATTGCATAGTAGGCCGGCCAATTTGTCCTTAGAAATTATCAGATGTTTCTGTACTAACCTGCATCATAACTTATTTCACAAAAGTACCTTTAGGGTTTTTTTAGTTCTCAAAAATGCTTTCCTCGTAAAGAATGATCAACACTTACACTACAGGCAAACGTCCATGTTCTTTGATGTCAGTTAATTTAGTCCAAGCCTACTGTATACGATTCTGGACGGTTGCGACATTAATGTAACATATCTTTATAAGATCCCGTCAATACAACTTTCCAATTTTAGATTTTCCAGTCATTGTCGTTCATTATTCTAGTAAATACAATATTCGCTAAAATAAACAGTATCGAAATTAAGAGTGCTGTGGAATTGCTCTTGCAATATGCATTTGTCATATTTGGCTTATTTGTCAGTAGCTGTCATACTAACATTGCTCTGATGTTAAAATCGTTTTGAAAATGGTTATCACAACTGAGGAAAATTTCCCTTCATACAGAAATGACGGGATAATGGCCCAAGTTTGAAACAAGTTTCAGAAAAATATCGGCAAAAGTTGAACAAAGTGGCCCCCAGTAAAAATATAATGTTAGCAATTGTTGAGAAATTTCGCCACACTGGTAGTGTGTTGTGTCAGCGCAAGGGCTCTTCAGGTCGTCTAAGAACAATTTTTACCAACAATAATCAAGGACGCCTTCTTGACCAGATCATACAGTCTCCAAAAAGAAGCCTTCGACGAACTACGTATAAACAGAGTATCAATGGAACATCCACATGTCGACTGTTCAAATCTATTGGTGGTTATCCTTACCGCATTCAAATTGAACAACAACTAAACATTGCGGACAAACGTGCAAGAGAAGTTTATTGTGGACGAGTGTTGAGCCTAGCATACGAAGATCATTATTACACCTTTTATGAGAGATTTACGAAGCTTTTGCCGCACACGAAATCTGCAGGTGCACAAGCAATGGTTTCAACAGGACGGTGCTCCCTAGCCTTAACTTCATGAACATTTTGAAAACAGAATAATTTCTCGTGGAACAGACTTCGAGTACACCCTTCTCATTCACCTGATCTGGCTCCACCTGATGCATACATTTGGGGCATGCTGAAGGAATCAGGATTTCGATCAGAAGATCCGCCAGCAAATATTGGAGAAGTACGACGAAAGATAATAACCTATTTTCACTGCAGCAACCAGTCTTTATAAATATATTAGATAATCTGCAAAATCGTTATGAAGCTTGTTTGCGCCGCAAAGGTGCACATTTTAAACATTTAAATTATACAGGGTGTCTCCAAAACGTTGGGACATAGCTTAACTGCAGACTCCTGGGATAAAAATAAGAAGATTTAACCCAACTTACCTATATTCAAAATCATCTCTTTAAGTCGGTACAAGGCGTCAAAGTCTTTTGAAAAAAAGATTAATTTTGCGTATAAAAATAGTAGGCTTTGATCGATTTTTATAATTCTTGGTATGGCATGTTTTGTGACTATAAGTCACGTTTAGAGATAGTTTTGGTCTTCATCAGCAAGTTGTAAGTGTATTAAACAAAAATGTTTCATTGTCTAAATACCTTAGAAGAAAATCCTGAAGAAAGTTTTCGTGGTTTGTCTCGTCGAATGGGAGTTTCAAAAGATGTAGCCCATAGGGTTATTAAAGAGCAACTTTTCCGTGTGCAAGAAATTTTATCAGCAGATCCCGAATCGTGTCTAGCATTTTGCAGATTTATTCAAGAAAGAAGAACTGAAGATATTCACTTTCATAGTAAAATCCTGTTCACCGATGAAGTGTGCTTTACGAGAAGAGGTATAACAAATTCACACAACGAACATGTGTATGGAGATGAAAATCCACATGCCATCAGACAATGCCATTGTTTTACCTGCTAGGTTGAATGGTGAAATGTACTTAAATTTTCTTCAGGATACATTACCAGGCTTATTAGAGGATTTGCCATTACTTCTTAGAGGTGGCATGTGGTTTTTACATGACGGAGCACCTCCTCATTTTACATTGAATGTTCAGAACCACCTACTTGCACAGTTTCCCAATAAATGGATTGGCAGAGGAGCTGACGCCCCTGTAAAATGGCCGCCTTGATCACCGGATCTAAACATTTATGATTCGTTTTTGTGGGGAACACTTAAGGGCAAGGTGTATTCTAATCCTGTATTTACAAAAAATTAACTTTGGGCTAGGATTCAAAACGCCGCAGAAACAATTAAAAATAATCAACAAATGTTACAGAACGTGCAGATAACTTTTTTGCGTATGATCAATCTATGCATTCAAGATAATGGGGGCCATATTGAACAATTTGTATAAATTAATTTAAGACTATATAGTTATCATTAATAAACTTTGCATTACATACCATGCCTAATTATTTTCTTGTGAATAAACCTTATGCGTTATCAAAAATTACAGACACAAAAAATGTTTATAAAGAAAATATCTCTTTGGAAAAAAAGTTGAAAGTTCTCAGCCTAGGCACTAAAAAGTCATCGCCAAATTTGTATTGCGACATTTTTTGTTTAATTAACAATTACAACTTGCTCGTGAAGACCAAAACCATCTCGAAACGTGACTTATAGTCACAAAACATGCCATACCAAAAATTATAAAAATCGATCAAAGCCTACTATTTTTATACGCAAAATTTATTTTTTTTTCCAAAAAACTTTGACACCTTGTAGCAACTTAACGAGACGATTTTATATGTAGGTAAGTTGGGTTAAATCTTATTTTTATCCCAGGAGTCTGCAGTTAAACTATGTCCCAACGTTTTGGAGACACCCTGTATAAATTAAAAAATAAATACAATTTTCATTTTCGATACTGTTTATTTTAGCGAATATTGTACTTACAAAAAGCTTTGAATGATCAGATCTGTTGACTGTTTAGTGTTGCTTTGTTTAGGGTAGAATGGTAGATTGCCGTTTGTTAAGATTATTTTATTGTTCAGATCTGCAGTTTAAAACAACATCTAGGAATTCTTCTTGTTTCGAGTATTTCTGTCTTTATGTATTTTCTTAAATCGTTTGATATCAAATTTCTTCTATTAACGCAGATGACATGTGAAATTTTAAGTTAACGTGCTCTTCAGAGTTTTAGTTTTCTTTGCCACTTTCTGCACTCTTGGTTCAGATGAATTTTGAGAGAAACCACTTTTGGGCAAGTTTAGAAATAGATTTGTTAGATTAGATTCCCTTATTGTTACAGAAATTGTTGCAATAATATTGTGAGTTATATAAGAATTAACAATTTTACGCTTGGGCATATATTTATGTATATCTTGTTTTCAAGATATACATAACATACTTATAAACTCTGAACAAAATTAAATTATCTGCTTAACTAATCAAAAGCACAATTTCTATTTTCACCGGTAACCTGATTAGTACACCATCAAAATAAGTAGTAATTCTGAAGTTTAGAAGAATTGTGAAAACTTTTGTGACATATGCTAGTCCCCTGCGTTAAATACGGTAAAATTCGATTACGAAAAGTTTAGTTGATCAAAACGATGCATTATTCGAAATAATCAAAATTTTACTCGTCATCAGTTACATTAGTAATAAGCAGTTGTCACTCGATCAGAATTCTACTACATAACACTTCAAAACGCCCAGGACTAAGTGTCTCGGTATATATAATGTGACAGAATCGAATTGAAATGGATGTGACGAAATCGTTCTTTTGTAGAAAATACAATTTTATTATAACTATTGAGATATGGTTTAATTTCTCGTAGTTCATATACGGATTTTATCAGATTTAACTTGGATTCCAAAATTATTCTCTCTTTTGTTTAATCTTATTGTGTAAGTATTATCCTGAAGAAGAATGAGGGCGTTCTTACTATGTTTTTAAGTATTTTAGAACCCTAATTACTTCATTAATGAACTACAAAAATATATTGTTCAAAGTTTTTGTTAAGGCCTTAAATACTTTCAAATAAAGCAGCCCGTTGTTTTAATTCTCAATTTTTGGCATTCTCTTCTTTATTAACGAGTTTCCTCGAAGTTGTAAAAGACTTGAAGAATGTACTAAAGAACAGATGAAGTCGGGCGCTCGAAGTTACAAAAGTCGATTCTCAAATCAAAACGTAATTCTAAATACTGTGTATTTATTCAGCCTAAGTCTCGTTTTTACTTCAAAATTGTAAAACACTTTTTTCCTTTCTCTCTTATTTTTAGACGCAGATTTTTTCTCCGTTTATGCTTTACACGCAATTAGATGAAAAATAAGGGATCAACAATTTTTTTATATATATTGTTCGAGAATTTAAGGAATCAAATGACGTAAATTCTTTTGACTTGATATTATTTTCTATATTTTTTATGCATATTTTGTGTAGCCAACTTTACGATATGAAAAGTACCAGTCAATTTTCAGTTACGCATCGTCGAGCGACTACTGTGTATGAAAAAGCATTTAAAATGTAAATTCTAAAATTTGAATTTTTATTACCTCCCTCCTTTTATTTTCTTGATGCTGAAATCGTTGTGGAAATGTGCTGTTATTCGGCCCTAATACGTTAAAATGTATTTTTTACGACTTATTCTTTTATCTAGTTTTTGCTTTTAAATGAAAATAGGGAAAAAATTAAAATTTCTATTTTTGCCCAGTTATTCGTTTAATGTAATAAACAAATAAATAAATTTCCGCTTTATGCATTTTAATTTCTCTTCCATTCTTCTTTTATTAGGTGACTTAATTGTTCTTGTACAAAAAAGGCTCCGTAAGTGCGTCGCAATCACATTATAAGTCTCGGATTTTTAATTTGTTTAACTCCGCTGGCCGGACTAATGCTGTTATTCAATTTGCATTTCAAACAAACAGGTTATTTTGTTATGTTCTCGTTTATGGACCCTACGGATTTAACAGAAAGTCTAATCGTGGAAAATTTTATTTTAATCCGGACTTTTGAGATTCTTTTGTATACGTAACTCAGCAACAAACATCGCGCCCACCCACGGTTCTAGTTTTACTATTCTCTTTGTAAACGGAAATAATTTTATTATTTATGATTTCGAAATGTTTATTGTCTTTGTACATGTTTTTGAGGGCTTATAAAAAATCTTTCCTCTTTATTCCCTCTTTTCAATAATTTAGTAAGCTGAAGATCAAAGCCCCGGCTAGCTTCCATGTTTTCAGCAGTGCAGATTTCTGCTTTGCTTAAGTACGAATGTTACTTTTTAAAATATCAAATATGATTTTATTCTTTTTTTATTAACTGAAATTTTAAAATGCTTATCTTTCTCTGGCATATTTAATTTATTTCTTGTTTCTTTCATTAGAAGTCATTTCGAATAACTCTGCAGAAGGTAAATATTTAAATCAAATTGAGAAAAAAATGGATCCTAATAAATTTCAAATAAATAAATTATTTATGTATTTCAAGTTTACAAGCACAAGAAGACCTAAAAAAAGAAAAAGAAGAAAGTATTAACATTAGCACACCAGCTCAAAAGAAAATTTCCTACAATTATTTTAAAATGTTTTGATTGTTTGCTATTTTGCATTTTATAGCATTTCCTCTCCTAACTATACAGGGTGCTTTACAAGAAATTTAGGTCACTACAAAAAGTAGATTGTAGAAACCCTCTAACAGTCAAAAGTGGGCCATTGTGTCGCATGTATGGAGTTACGCATTATTAAGTTTAAATTTTAATAAAAGATTATTTCTAACTATAAATATCCTTGCCTTAGATAATAAATATAACATTCTCAAAATTATCAATATCATGTCTAGTAATCCAGGGAATAGAGGCTGAAAAAGGGGCCTTTACTTGCAAAAGGTTATGTAGTTCTAAATTTTGGACCTGTTGTGTATATCGGTGCCCTAGTGACTAACCCTAGTTTTTGACTTCGGCACCGTGGGATTCCAAAAGTCATCAAAGTTTTGAACTTTTTCAGTTTCTTGATAATATCTTTTTAACAATGCATTACAGAGGAAAACGTTTTTATTAAAAGTTGTAGAGCATTACATTTGCTACAACCTTTGTAAGGAAAATGTTTTTGTAGAACGATTAGGTAGATAGTTACGCTTCATCAAAGTTACCAATTCTTCGTACAAATGATACTTTTTTGAGATTTTTGATTTTTTTAAAACGGCTTTATTAGTAATTATTAATAATTAATGAATTAAATTAATCATTTCCTGTCACTGAGAGAAAGGATGCATTAAGGCCTACGGCTGTAGAAAGGCCAGACCCAGGTGCTCTATCTATCACTTGTAAACACTGCTCTGGGCAAAGGGTGTTTTTCATTTCGCTCATTCATGTCTTGACTTGGTGATACCTGCGAAAGACATGGTACATAGTAGCATCCCGTGTCGGTGGCAGCTTTGCAAGATTGAACTTTCTGCCAGTAGCAGATTTGGGAAAAGCTGATAGCGCAAAGTGTCTAATGTTGTTGCCTTGTCACCACCATAAAGATGAAGAAGTATACGTTGCTCTGCCTTAGCGATGGGTGGAACACTAGCATCAGGATCCCTGACGATGGTTGCAAGTTCATGCAATGCTGGTTTGTTCTAGAACGGAGTGCAGAATTTGGTTTTTCCAAAACCGCACAGGGAAGCGTGGTGTCACGCCCACTCAAAGCGTGAAGAACAAGGAGGTTTCCGAGTACAAACAATGTTTCAGGAATATTATCTCTTCCAGGTTTTCGGAAATAAATTGGAAGATGCTGAGCCAAACTTGTCAAAAAAACTAGCAAATCAATGTCTTCCTCAATGAGGAGAAGAGGCTTGGTCGGCTCCTTTATCTTTCCATTCAAATGTTACATATTTTAAAAAAATCAAAAATCTCAAAAAAGCATCATTTTTACTAAAAATTGGTAGCTTTGATGAAGCGTAACTATCTACCTAATTGTTCTACAAAAACATTTTTCATACAAAAGTTGTAGCAAATGTAATGCTTTACAACTTTTAATAAAACCTTTTTCCTTTGTAATGCATTGGTAAAAAGATATTATCGAGAAACTGAAAAAAGTCCGGAATTTTGATGGCTTTTGGGACCCCACGGTGCCCGCACAGGGGCGACGAGGTCAAAAACTTGGGTTAGTCACTAGGGCAACATGTCCAAAATTTAGAACTACATAACCTTTTGCAAGTAAATATGTCTCTATTCCCTGGACTGAAAGTTTCATTTTCACTGATCAGAACTGGTAGGCAGTGAAATTGTAATAAAATAATTCCTAGAATGCTTACATTGAAGTACTCCCTGACTTTAAAAGCACTTTATAAAATTCCATTTTATTTTATTTATTCTCACGAAAGAGATTCAAAAACAGCTTCAGATGAATTGACTCTAGACTTCAAAACTGACAAGATTCCATTCTTTAAGAGAATTTCTTTAGTTTCTGAAGATATTATTTAAATATAAGTTTGTAAAATAACCAACACGTGGAAGACGTATACAACCTGTATACAACCTACCAAAGCAAGCAGTAAATGGTTAGACCAGGGGTCGGTAAGTAATTTTTAGTGGAGTCCGGATAATTATAACATTTTTAATGAGGTCCAGAGGAAAAGAAATCTAGTAACTAACAATAGTTTTCATTTTAGTTAGATTGTTAGATGCTCAGAAACTATAGATTTTAATGTGAGAAAATACATTTCTAGTCCTGAGCCAAGTTTTTGAAGTTTGATTCTTGTGCAGAAGAATTAATTCAATTCGCAGTGCCTTCAAGGTGTGCATCCGTTAACCTAGAGCGTGTGGCGACACTTTCTAAAAACTAGAAATACGCAAAACATTGACTTTTCGGAAATAAATATTCGAGGTAAAAGGGTCCCACTTATACCTGTTAATTCGTTGAAGAAATTCTCGAATGTTTTGCACCTTAAAATTTTCATAGAAAAAGGGTTTTGGCGTTTGTCAATTATTTTCTTTCAAACGTGCTTCTTTAGAAATATCTTAAACACTTTCGTACATTATAAATAATTTTCGTAGAAGGTTTAAGAATTTTGTTTAGTGTCTAATTCTTAGTGTAGATAACACATTATGAATTTTCCTAGAAGAATTTTGCTTTTGTCTAAATTCTTCTTAAACGGACCTACAGCAATAATATTTCCTTGAACGAAATTTCTGTTAACAGTTTTTAGAAAATGATCTTCTTCGAAGACTCAAGAATTTTGTTCTTTGTTAAAACACAGGTAGAGATGTATAAAAGCTTAGTTATTTACAGGGACGACACAGTCACTCGCTAAGATTCATTCAATATCATTCCAGTTTGCATAAAATTTAACATAGTTCTTCGACAATTGTTAACCTGTTACAATCTTTAATAAATAACGTTTATTTTTACTATTTATTATTATCAAACGAAGCCGCACATATTATAAACCTAGCACCTCAGAACTTCTATAAGCGAAATAATTGAGGCGACACAATTTCAAATTGTTCTAGACTGTCATAAATAATTGAAAACTAAAATATTTTCTTGACGACGTCCGTCCTACGGCATCAATTACCATTAAGTGTAATAATATAAATGAGCAAGCAGTACAATAAAATTTGTCAGACCAAGGCATTAAAGATGTTGGATATTGCATACCAACAAAAAGCTGAATGTCATTCTACTCTTCGAGACTGGTCCAACTGTACTTTAATTTAAATTGCAAATTTTCTACTTAAATAAAGTTAGCACCCCCCTCCCCATTTGCGTAAATGGAAAAAAAGTAGTCTATAATTTAAGACTAATCTGTACCCGAAAAATTATAATTTGTACCCATACCGTTTTGAAAAGTGGGAGGTGCTAGCTTGACTCAAGCCAGCGCTCCCACTTTCACCAAGAACGATTGCAAATTAGCCCAGTAGAATTATGTTTTTACCCCAAAAAAAATTGTATACCAGATAATTCCTTTTGGACCTTAAAAAGCTTGGATTTTGTATAAGATCCCAAAAGTCCGGAAAAATCCCCATAGTACGTTTTCCGGAAAAGTAGGAAAAGCGCGGAAAGTTGGCATTTCTTTGAACGCTCGTAGCAGCTAGATCGTTTATCGTAGAGAGATGGTTTTTTTTTGTTTTACCCCAAGTCTTGTTAGCTATCCTTTTTACTTACAGCATTTTTCTCGATTTTGTTTAGTTGTTTTTCTATTTTAGTGAATATGGGAACCTTAAACGTTTTTCTTTAAAAAAAAATGGTTTTTAAATGGTCATATTTTAATAAATAATGGATTAATCGAAATCGCACCCAAACAGCAGTTGTACCTTGTTCTACTAGCTTTAATTTGATACCAATAGAAATAAAATTTAATGAAAGGGAGATGAATAATAATTGGGGATGAAGTAAAGAAAGTGGCATTGCTTCATATCATAGTGACCGATCTTCGGCGTGACCCAGCGTTTAAGGTTCCCATTTTTACTAAAATAGAAAACAAACTAAACAAAATCGAGAAAATGCTTTGAATAAACGTGAAAGCTAATAAGATTTCCGGCAAAACAAAAAAAGGTCATCTCTCTACGATAAACGGTCTAGCTGATACGAGCGTTCAAAAAAATGTTAATTTTCCGCGCCTCTCCGGAAAACGCATCAGTGGGATTTTTCCGGACTACAATTCAAGCTCTTTAGGGTCCAAAAGAAATTATCTGCTATACAATTTTTTAGGGTAAAAACATAATTGTACTGGGCTAATTATGCAATCGCTGCTTAAACAGATTGTTTATAACAAAAATGCACTTGGGTACAAACATGCAAAATGTATCGTAGTTGGTGAAAGTGGGGGTGCTGGCTTCAGTCAAGCTAGCACCCCCCACTTTTTAAAACGGTATTCTGGCGAAACGGCGCACAGTGATTCAGAATGAAAATTTAGACAGACAAAAACCATAGATAAGTTTTGCAAAGTCAAGCTGGGATTATTTTATAATACTGATAGTTTTCGATAAATAATACAGATTTAGTATGACATTTCGTGGCTATTAAAGTTAAGGTATGAATTAAAAAAGATTTTTAACTTTAAAAATCAGTCTTGTCATTAATTTGATGTTTTTATGGTATCAAAGCAAAACAACGACAATAAGTAATTATCAAAACTTGACACTATCCTTATATACTAATTATCAAAAACTGAAAGTTCCTAATCAAACGTCTTTAATATACAGGGTGGTTCCAGATGGGCTTTACAAGAGGAAAGACTTAAAACACTTTTCTACTATTAACTTTATGGTAAAAACGATTATTTACAAAATGTTTCATTGTACTTATAAAAGCACATTATTTTGCAAAGAATAAACGATAAACGTCTTAGTTACTGAGATGTGATCCCATTTTCACTATTTACATCTACATTAGGGCATTTTAGCAAACTAAGGACATCTTTATTCAAAACATATATATGACTTTTTAGGGGGAAGCAACCGAATACCAGAAATATATGGATCCGAAGATGTCAAAAGAACCCGTATTAAATCTGAATTGGTTGACTGTCTGGAAATTTTACGTGTGTTGTGTTCTCTAAAAAATCTTAACTCTTTGTGTCCCGATTCTTGAACATCTTCTAATAGTTGACCAATAGATAGTTGAAAATTATTTATTACATGTTTACCATGCAATAAAATTTTGTGTAAAGTAGGTGACATGAGATACCATTAATGCAAATTAACGTAGATTTTAGCAGTATCGAAAGCATAATCTACATCATATCCAGAACTTAATGCTTTTAACAGAACACTGAAACGGTATATGAGCATTTGATCTATTCCTGTTATCCTAGCAGATATTTCAGGATCTTGAAAAAAACGTCTGGCAGTATTACCGTCATTCGTGTTTCCAAAACCGGGTTTAGGAATATCTATTAACAGCCCAGTTTCTTGACGGAATTGTGATATCATGCTTTTTCTTCTGGTGTCACACATGTTTTTGTTGACTTGCCCTTGCTTGTACCACTGTTTAAAATCTAGTCGATATGCTATATTTAATAAACATTCCAAGGACCAAATATATGCATGCAATGAACTTACACCTAAATAGAGAACCTTCGTGTTAACCGGTTTTTGTTTCACAGTATCTAACTGATTGAATTTCCTACTGCTTGCTCCACATTTGAGTAGACTTGGTATCCATCAATGCATTGCAAACATTCCCATCCGCCATCGTTTTTAGCAATTTGTGGTATACCCTTATGTTCATCTCAGAAATACTGATATTGGTTGGCAAAAAGTCACGTATTTGATTTTCAGTTATTCCAACTTCTGCCTTGCTTACTGATGCAGTTTCTTTTATAATAACTGAAATTTAATGGGTCTACAAAAACGAGTCGAAGACGATCTGGAATTCTGCCAGTTGACTTTTACCTTATCATTACTTTTAAGATATAATTCTAATGGTACAACAGAAGTTGACATAATACTTGAGTCATCAAATTTTTCATTTTATACTTTTGGTTTGCTTGCCGCTGATAATTAATCTTTCATCAAGCCATTGTTTGTTTTTGGAATCGAATCTAACCGGGGAACGGTAACATTGCTTCCATTTCTGGTGTAAGACATTTCCAAAGCTTTTAATCGCTTTTTCTAGATCTTTTCGATCGTTATCTCGCACATTCTGAGGCCCAATGATGTTGTTTATATACGAGGTCTGTTCAAAAAGTATCGCGAATTTTGAATTACGTATATTCGATTTTCGATTTTTTTGTGGCGTTATGTTGGTACTCACTTATGCCGACAAGTTCGGCCATTTTGAACGTTCAGTTAATTTTTGACAGCTGTTTTGCTTGGACTTGTTTTGGCTCGTCTTCGATTTTTGCCTATTCCAAAAAATGGATCAAAGAATCTGTATCAAATTTTGTGTGAAAAACAAAATTAAGTGCGCGGACGCATTCCGAATGTTGACTGTGGCATATGGTGAAGCTACCTTGGACCGAAGCAACGTTTATCGGTGGTACAAAATGTTCTCAGAGGGCCGAGAA
>VTPC01006699.1:0-29407 GCA_011009095.1 Ignelater luminosus | reverse complement strand
CTAACCGAAAACAATTTTTTGGAAAATGAAGCTGTTACGGAGAACGACAGTACGCAAAGAACAAATGATGCATTAATAACCGAAGAAAGAGATTTTCATACACAAACCGATGACAATGCAAAAATATACAAAGACATACCATTTCAAAATAACGAAAACGAATGTTTATTATGTAGCAAAAGTGATTTATGTGAGCACTGTAAAAATAAAAAAGCAAATTGAACTAATAAGAAATAACTGCCGAGAAGCTCAAAAAAGACAAGCTAATAAGATGTTGCAGGTATCCAATAAAAAATTCAAACCAGGAACTGTGGATATGACTGTACGTGTACCAATTCCAGATGTGGATAGGAGTCGCTCTGATCACAGAAATATTTTAGCTATAATATTGAGCGTTGAAGATAATTTTTATCGACTAGGAACTATTCATGGTGTACTAAAACAGTTATTTTCACGCAATCAATTTGAATTGTGTAAACAAAATTTTCTATCTTTAGAGGATATTAAGACTGATACAGAAATCACACTTCGAAGTGCTGTTGGAAATTCTTCAGTTTCTGGTACAACCCAGGGATATGTAAGGTGCCAGTGTAAGAAAAGATGTCTAACAAAAAATGCAAATGTATCTCTTTGGGATAAATACATACTACATATGTATTTGTCATAAGAATTTGGAAATTTGTTATTCGTTGAGGATTTTCGTTTATGTTTAAATATATTTTTGTTATAATTACACCACGTTGTTTTATTTAATTTATTGTGCACCAGAATCACGCCATTTAAAGTAACTAAAGCACATGTTAGCTGGTTTGTATAATAACCAGAAAATTGGCTATTTTATAATACCACCAGTTTTGGTGTTCATTCTAACTTACTTGGTTGGATATTTCATAAACCAACCAAAAAATGGCTATTTTAGTTTCTTTGAATAATTGAAGTAAATTAGCCAAATGGTTTGGTTATTTTATAAACTATCGACTAATATAGTTAAATATGCGTTTTCGATCAAACTAGTTGACAATTTAGGTAGTTTGTATATTAGCCAGTGATTCTACAAACTAGCCAATTCTACACATTAACCGTAACATATATATTAATGATAAACCACAGGTCTGACCAAATGATTCCAATTTGAATATCTAAAACTGATAAATACCATGCGATACCATTATACAATTGTTGAGCGCCAGAAATTTTATTTTAAGTGGGACAAAGTCTCAAAACCCAAGCAGACGTGGTGTTTATCAATAAAATATAAGACACAAAAAAATAACGTACAGTTTTATTTAATCAAAATTTTATTGCATGAACACAAACAACACAAAAACAAAATAAAAAGAGAAGGCCACTGTTCAACACGAGTGAAAAACCTTTTAAATTCTAAGTAATTCTCATTTAATAGAGGTGACGTCGCCCTAGTTTAATTAACAACTAGGTTAACAAACCAATAAACATCATAAATAGTTACTTAATTATCAATAAACAAATAGATATTCATAACTTGGAATATATTTAAATCATTGAATATTGAATGTATTTATAATCATGAAACAAGTGAATATCATTGATAGCAACTATATCCTATATCCTATATCCACAATATTGATAAGTGGATTTTAACAATAACCACTAGTTCAATAAAAAACCAATAGTTGTCACCAAATTGCAATATAACAAGTTTCACTTTGTCGTATGAACAAATTTTAAAAACAAATAAACGTTAGAACAAAACACAACTCACTGATATGTATGTACTTCCTGGCTTATCACATTCCTCTGGGGAGCTACATTCAAGGCTGGTTGCTAGGTTTTGTTTGTTGACCCAGCACCGTTGTATTTGTGACGTTATAAACGATATTTCCTCTGATGAATTTCTTGCTCAAATTAATAGGAAATTCAAAGTATACTGGTTTTTCTAATGGTAAACAACAGGATTTTTACTTGAAGCAACTTCACAAACCATTAATGGACCCACCTTTATAACGAATGCATATGGGGAACCAAACAAAAAAATCTCAGTTCCTTCCAGGTCCAAAGGCTAAAATAAAATTTCACAACACGAAGAAACTAGCTAGCACAATATTTATTCAGACTTTGCTGAAAAAATCTAATTTTAATTGCAAAATTGTAACCACAAATCACAAACAACCTGTTGATTGTGCAACTTTTTTCACAATGCTCTTGTCTCAGATTAAAACGGAAGAAACACGCCCAAGAAGAGTTTTCACCCTTCCGCCAAATTTCAAAATGTGAACTGACTAAAATGATA
The DNA here is from genome assembly GCA_011009095.1 of Ignelater luminosus. Lineage (NCBI taxonomy): Eukaryota > Metazoa > Arthropoda > Insecta > Coleoptera > Elateridae > Ignelater > Ignelater luminosus. The sequence goes on along the minus strand of VTPC01006699.1, from coordinate 27,138 downwards.
CAAATTAAAACTGAATAGAAAATCAAAGGTCTAGGATCAATGTTTCGTTTTTTAAATTAAATTAGAATTTCTAAAGAATTATTAAACACAAATAAAGTTTTTAGACGAAAAAATAACCAATATGTTAAAATCGAACCGTTGAAAGATACTTCTTTAGGGGATTCCCCCAACGACAATAAAGTTTGCATTTTTCTATAAACGATGATTTTAAATAAGAAAAACTTGAAAATATAGAATTCCTAATTCAATTTAATCAATGAACAAATCAAATTTTGAATTTAATAATAAATTATGGAAATTAAGTTAAAAAAGTCGAGAGTATGCATCTACATTATCTTATGACACTCTCGTACCAACTTAGATTAATGAAATCTTGGCGGGATTTTAGAAAATTTAAATGATTTTATGACGACGAGCAACGGACCGTTACAGTGCGACACTGTTGTAGATAGGTAAGGAGGTTGCGAGTTTAAAACTATTCGGAAAGTCGTTGGCCAACATTGACTCTGAGTACGTAGTGTTTCTGCTAGTTGCCGGTAATTGATTTAATTTTTAATTCTGTTGTAGCATTAATAGCTTGGTGACAAAATCTACGAATGGCCCCTATTATTTCAGACTTTCGTTCCAAAATTTCGACTTTTGGTCTGGTGTGAAATTTCATCTAAGTATTTGAAACTAGAAAAGAAGGTTTTGGTTCCGTGAACGACTCTACCAATTTTCACTGCATAAAAAAGGCAAAGCCATGAAGCAAGTGACTTTGGTCACTTTTTTAATCGGTAGCTTAAGGGCTGGAAATTGTTGTTTTTAGAAATCAAATTATTGCAGTGCATTCCTTTTCGTATTTTGTTGTAAATCTGAACGTTTTAATTCAAAATCTAACTCTGACTGACCTTTGCTTGATTAATACATCGCTCAAGTTTATTTTACAAACTGACAGCACATAATTGCTATCTTTGTCGACCTACATTATAGTATCCTATAGAACACCTTGTATGAATTCTTGTGGGTTACGCTTTCTGACAAAGGCATTCTTAAAAGTCTGTTGCTTCCGCCATTAGTCTTCTGTTCAACTTTAGACTTAACGCTCCTTCTATTAAGAAAATACAAACCAAACTGCAGTCCACAATAAAGGTAGCAATATATCAAGCAGATTTTCTTCTTTCTTGCCCAAGTGGACAACTGTCAATATCAATCTAAAGAAATGCTGTATGTATTCAGAAGTTTGACGGGAAGCTTTTGTACATTTACAAAGTCCGTTTTGTGTAGATTGAATATCGCACATAAGACGCAAGCATCAAAGTGACAGCCTGTTCCATGATCTAAATTTTAATTTTTTCCACAATACTGTTTAACATAAATTCTTTTATTATTCTATTCCAGTAGTTTCATCGTACCATGCCATCTGCCATTAATTAATCAATTATGCTGGCCTATTTTTCTGTTGACGGACGGTTCTAAATCGTTGTTTTGATTAGAATGTAGAGGATTGAGGATTATGATCACTTTCGTCTCTGGTTGAAGTCTTTATATAGGGGAACTTCATAGAGCCATTTGAGGTTTAGCTTTCTGTATAAGACTGCTTGCCAGTTTTTATAATCTGTCGATATCCTTTCTCTGTTACCTTCTCGGAGAAATATGCCTATTTTTTTAAATCTTTCAAAGTTGGAATATAAATACAAGTATACATGTGTTGTTGCGATATCTCGGAAGTTAAATTCAATACCAACATAAATTTTATAATTTTATTAATTATTATTTTATATATTTTAGGGACATCCTATTATTTCTATAACTTCAAACTTTCTAGCAATAAATCAATTTTATATTATTAAATTCTTATTACTTCTGTCATAACTAAAATAGTTGAGATATTAATTTCATAAAATAAAGTAAATGATTCAAACGACATAATTAATTAAATTACGTAAATATATTTCATATAAAATTACAATTAAAACAAAAAAGTTAAGTATCATTAAAAAAATTCGGTTAGTTAACCTTATCATTTAAAAGTTATTCGCAAAATAAAATATTCTGCTTATTGCAACTATTTCTTCACTTATAATTTAAATGAAAACGTGGTATGCAATTACCATTTTGTGCTGTGACAGGATATGGCACGAATTTTTATTGTGATTGAAATTGCATTTTGGTAGTTTCCTATTATTGAAAGGTTTGACTTTTGTTATAATTTTAGCAACAAAGGTCAACAACAAGAAGGATAAAATTGTAATAGTTGCTAGAAGAAAAAACGGTAATTGTGCGAAAGGATCTCTTTACATTTAGTCAGTCAACTTTTACATATTTAATTTCAACTACACCCATGTGTATTAAATCTAGAGACTGAGCGCACTAATTAGATTATCAAGTTATGACAATAATAAAATATCAATAAAATAAATAATTAACCTGTAATTCTAACATGAGCAAACAAATAATGTCAATGTCGGTTGTATTGATGATCATTTATCAAAATGTAATCGTCCTACAAAATCATTTTTTTAAAATTCGTGTAGCACGGTTTCTATAGATAAATACCACTATATATCAATGAATTCAACTGTGAAATATTAGTAGAAGTATTTATCGCTCCAGTACTATCATGCTTCGCTTGATATTTACAAGAAAAGTCCCAAAAAAACGCTGCTGGTTTGTTTACAATATTGTGGACTTCTTTTCAGTTATAAGTTTCTCTTTAATTAGTTGTGTTTCAAAAAACATCTAAAAACAGTTCAGTTCCCCGCAGCTTCATTTTTATCTTTCTAAAAATACAACAATTTTTAATTCAAATTAAAAAAGAAAATCGCAAACCGAAGTTTTGCCGTCTCAAATAACATCAGTAATAACAGTTACTAGGAAATTACAGAATTAACTTTGTATCCTTCTAAATGTAAAGAAAGAAAATTCATTAGACGACTCCGCACAGGAGTCTCATTAACTTCATCGCTTGCCATTTTTCATTAAACTATGTTTTTCAAGAATTTCCACTCTACAATTGCCTAATATTTTTCTATTGGTCTCAGCTCATAACAGTTGGAAGAGTTAAAATTCTTTAGGTCAAAATTCAGGTGGTTGTGGTCAACTTCGGCCACGTCTAGCCTTGATTTTTCCAATTAGCCTTGGACGCTGTTTTAGTGCTGCTCTGTCTTTTAAACTTTCGAATAACGTCTAATACAGATGAAGTGGCATGTTCTGGTTCCGTACAATAGCGTTGCATTAGTTGACGCATCCCATTTAAGTTTTTAATTTGCACTGAAAACTCAAAATAAAGAATTTACTTATACCTTATTAGTTGCGCGTAAAGTTTTTGGATTGTTGCTACATTGAAGTTGTATGCATCCTTCTATTACTGTTCAATACATCTAGGTAAACAATCAATGGTGTCATGCAGATACTTAGTTTAGGTTCGTTAACAAGCAAGCAAGCAGCCCACTGTTTGGAAGTTACTCTCATCTTCAATCTTCTGTTCATGAATAGTAGATGTGGAAAGGCGCGGAATTACAAGCACGAGATAGCTAAGCAATGACCAGATGTTGGATAATTAATGATATAACTACCACTTCTGCTCGCTACATAGTGTTACGTTGTAGTTAAGTTTATGTCATGTGAGATATCGATTTCGTTGTACATCTATTTTGGGCTACTAGCTTTTAGCCCTTATATCGGTTTTCATAGATAGTGATCATCATTGCTATTTGATTCTTTATTTTCCTGATTATGTCAATTAAATATCTTTATAGTTATTTGGTTAATTTTTTGTGATGGACAAGACGCCCGGTATAAATATTTCCATTTCATTTTTATTTTTTTTTTAAGAATAACGCGGGCACGTGTCTACTCGCTTTTGTGTTTTATCTATGAATCATTTAAGTTGTTTCATTCTAATTCACTTTCTTCTATCTTATTTATTTTCATTGTTATTATTCCATTAAGACAAATTAAATTATTTTTGTAAAATTAGATTACTCACGATAAGAAACAAATAATTTACATTCATCGTTCAGCTCTTGCATTCGGACGATATTAGGGCCAGACCAGCCCAAGGCAAGTCATTACCTTTAGGCTTTGTATTAATTACCCACTAAGAGTAGAGCAAGGGGCGTCGTTTTGCACTTTTAAAATCGAAGAATTGGAATAACTCCAAAAAGAGTTTAACTACACCGTACGTACGGAGCAAACACGGTGACAGTAAAATAGACTAAATCTACTGGGGTCTTATAGGCAAATCTAGCAAACTGCGTTGTAGATTCTCCAAAAAGTACTTTGCACTGGGCAGTTTCGAATTTGGGCCCATAAACATCTGTGAGGGATGACGATGGTGGAGGTTTTTCAAAGGCATCAAAACGCGTTGGGCAATAACGTTGTGGATGCCGTTAAAGCCGATTTTCTACTTGCTGCAGTTTAAACGCTAGAAGGCCCAACACGTGAAACCCAAACTAGCTCTTAGCTCGGAAACCATAATAGTTCTGAGCAACTGCTTTTCGCCGTGCGACATGGGTTTGCAAATACTATCGGCCAATGAGACAAATTCCCGGTTATAAATTAAGAAAAAAAAAGAACAAAATATAATTTGTCTTCTTTGGAAGCTTTCTGAAACAGTTATGCGAGACGCTAGAGAAATGGAATCAGTACGGTTGAATGCACCGTGGAATGGGGAACAGAAAAGGTTTTATAGGCGATTTTTTTACCAGGTCATCTTTCATATCAAAAAATACGGTCCTGGGATTGACACCTGTCGGCCTAGGGATGCTAATCGTCTGTAATAAGTGTAATTTAGCGCCCTATACGTGATTGTATAAGCAAACTGGGGGATAGAAGTCTTCTAAACCTAAGAAGAAGCTAGTCCCCTTCAATCTTCTTTAACGTCGCTACTTTCAGGTAATTATACTAAAATCTGGCCTATTATTTTTCTAAGCCTTTGACCTCGAGATTTCGCAAAAATTATTGAATGATCTTTGGAGATATGAAGTTTCAAAATTTCTTGTGAATTCCCTATTTCTAGTCTATCGTCATTCGTGTCGGAACAGTACGCCATATTGGCTCAAGACCTTAATTATTGTAAAAACAAGGTAGAAATACGTAAAATGTATAAAACGTCCCTTTTCGGAAAAAGAACACTCCTTGAATGTGCCTGAAAATCTGATTTGATGGTATAAAGTAGGAAAGTTGATGCCCATAGGCATGCGGTCGGGTAGTCGATAGATGCGTTGCGAAAATATATCTTGTGCTCTTATTACTCCCCATAAATACAGTTATAATAAACCCAATAATTAAATCAGATTTGGTAAGAGTTTTTTAATATTTGAGAAAAAAAGCACGTTCTGAAATTTCTTTGCTTTGTTTAGTTTTGTAAATTAGTAGGTCCTCAACAACAGTGATATATGGACAAGCATAGATGGGTAAAGAGACACAGAAGGACGATACCTTGCAAACTTACAAATTATAGGCAATAAGATGATGATGATGAACACAACATTTACTAGCGTGAAAATTTTTGGAAACACAAATCATGCAACAAGTGCGCTATACATTAACGAAGATCTGTGGAGGGTTTTATTTCAAAACTGTATTGTTCGTTTACAAAATAAAGATGCTAATGCACTAATATCAAATGTGAAAAAAATGTTTTTAGTAGCCTCTACTAGAGTGTCAAGATATAAAGAACTTACCGAACGCGACAATGTCACCTAAACCATCTGAACGAATCTTGACTAGATTGACCTTGACCATTTAAATTTTCTTTTTGACAAATATTGGTAAGGGTCGTTCAGAAATATTAAAATTTATCAAGTATGATTAACCATTAGTATTTCTGTAAAACCTATAACTTATCATCTAGAGTTCATGCTTTAACGCCCTTTGGTGATCCTTGAGGTAATAAAATTGACTAATGACGCTCACGTACCTTAGAACATTCAGATCTCGATAAATATCTTTGTTACAAAAATATCATGTTTTTAAGAACCTTATTTTAAAATATCTGTATAATACCAACATTCGATTTTTTAGGACAACCCCATAGTTGACTTCTATACAGCCAAATTGATTTAAGGACCTGATTGTATATCAAGATTTTGTTATGTAGTACAAGTTGGAAAATATAGTACATCAGGAGATGACTCGAACCGACAGACAAACCATACGTGTCGTAAGGACGCCGCCGCCGTCGCCACTACCATACACAGCTTCCTTGTCACCTCCGACGTCCATCACGGTCAGGACGACGAGTCGACCTCCAAAAACCTCTCCGTCGTCGCTATCAGACCAACCAGAGCTACGTTCAGCCAGCCGACGTCAAGCCTCCGATTATAACTCCCTATGCCGCGCCGTCGCACTAGTCGCATGTACCGTCACAATCTCAGATGAGTCTCGCCGACCGCAGGACCTCATCCCTACCAGCTAGCGACCAAGCCCCAGCTGCATGGACGCACCGAGGCGTAGTCCCTCTCACCGCAAACACCACCCGCTGCGAGCCGCGCCTCCCAGCAACGATCTCGTGTAGCCGCAACAAGAGCTGTCACATCGCAATGTCCAGCAACGCCGTCACCCAGTAATCCGCACCTGCCAGAACCCGTCCTGACTCACCGACTAGTGTCGCAGTGCAGTGAATACTCTGTTAGTGTAGAAAAACCACAGACAATAATTAGTAACAATTAAGTACAGACAATCGTTATCTAAGTAGTTATTAAGTAATATTCAAATCTAATGCTCAAAGAAAAAAGAAAAAGATCAATCAATAAATCGACCAACCCGGTCTTGGCTCGGTCTCCAGAGCTGGGAAGAATGTTACCAAGCACGAGATGCAAGAGCATACAATGATCAATCCAATTCCGTCATTGGTTTACGTCACAACCAATTAGAGTGGCTACCCCTTTTTGTGGACCTTGACGTAAGGGAAAAAATAGATATTTTCAAGTATAAAAACATGAGACGCAAAAATCTCGCTCTTTTGCGTTTGTTCCTGCTTCTACATCTCTCTCGCTTTTGCTTCGGCAACTCTAACATCCCTTTCGCCAACCAAGGCCGAACCAGATTGTACTTAGAAAAGCATGTCTTTTATTTATCATTAATCCCTCAACATTCCCTCATGTAACATCAAGCTACAAGGCCGTGTTCTTCTCAGAGCACTTTAAGGACAACAACTTAGCAATGCTCCTGCTCAAGACGACGCTGCTGCCATCAATCTGCACTGAGCTAGCCGTTCGTAAAAATTGGCCGCTACTAAAGCTGATTGATGAACGTCCGGACTAATTTTGGATGACAAATGGGCCTCTAGTGCTATATGGGATATAAATCAAAAGTCACTTGTTTGGTTAGACATCGTTTACCTAGTTTGGAAGTTTCGAAATATGATTGTGAATTTTTCTTACTTACATTGCATAATTACTTAAAGGGTAAGATGGGATAGAAATAATGTATGTTACGAAATCTTTGAAAACAATTTCATAACTATGCATTGTAAAAAGAATGAGATTTGTTTAAATGGTAACTGTATCAATATTTTACCTGTTTACTCAAATACTACAAAATAGAATATAAAACAGTATTCAGGAGTTTGATAACACCTACTTCCTTTGAATCTATAGCATGAAGCCTTGAACGTTAATTTTGTAGATCTTCTAGAATATTCTTTTCCTTCAATTTGTTTCATTTTAAGCTTTCCACTCATTATTGTAGACTTTCCTATTCAACAATCGCCCGGAATCCTCAATCTGTCGCCTAATGATGGATTGTCATGCTTAGATACGGAAGGTATATTGTTAGCTTTCAACCAGTTTCTAATAATTCTCATTTAATTCAGCCAAAATATTATTTGATCAAGGGAATTTACGGATTTTATCTTTTATTTTGTAATTCTTTTCTTACAGTCTCAAAGAAACTAATCTTCTGAATAACTTACGCAATAATGTCCCGACGCGTAGTAGTAGTAGTAGTAGTAGCAGCAGTAGTTTGTTCACACAAACTTCAATCAGTGCCTTCGGTCGTTCACTTTTCCGCAAATTTAAACAAGGCATTTCTTGTTTGTATACTATAGATACGTTGATCACAAAAAATGTTCACAATTTTACGCTTAGACAAGCGTCCAGCGAGGTTCTAGATACTGTATCAAATAAGCATGTAAACCAGCACGTTAAAAAGTTGTTTGATTTCTGAGAAATCTCATAAGTTCAAATTCTAGTGAGTATTTGTTTACCATATCAATTAGATCAAATTCGAATATCATTAATTGTGAATTTGTGAAAATTATTTCAAAATCTTCGTAACTACCACTATGACTTTGGCACTATCTTTAAACTCTTAGCTGCTCTACTATTGTCTCTTGCGCTGATAAAGATATTATCCTCTGCTTCAAAGTTGACAAAAGAAACATGATAGCATGCTTTTGTTTATCTGTAGTAAATGATTCAACGTTTCACAATAAATTTTGTAGTAGACCAGGTGCAGATCTGTCGCAACAATCTAATGCCTGGATACCTAGTAGCTGTGGAATGGAAAAGAAATGACTATTGTTATTAATACTCTGGGAACGAATCGACTGTACGATCCTCAATCACTATCATATCACTACACAGTCATATAGGTATTTTTCCCAAGATTTTTTGACAAATCTAATATTTGTTATTGAATTTCTCTTTAGATCAGATTATCAGGTGTTGATTTCAGTCATAAAAGCTTGAATACATCATGTTTTTGTCGAGATCGCCTGCTACTTCTTGGAGACTACTATTTGAAAAGCTTTCACTCTAAATGGGGCATTAACGGTGATAAACAAAAAATAATCGACGTTTTCAGTTACAAAGTGTTGTTTTGCCCTTTACAGACTATTTAGTTGATTTTTACGCTAAGGAGTTGACGTCGTGGTGAGGTTTAGTGTAGTGTCAGGATCGAGTACGAAAAATAGTATACATTTGTATTAGGGGCTACAGAGAGGTCAGAGAGAAGATATCTGACTCTAAAGACATTGATTGTGTTGAATCTATATTAAAGAAGAATGCAGAAAAAAAGTCTGAGATTAAATTACAAGATAAAATGAAAAAACTGCTCCAGAGATGTAATACACTCAACCGGACCATTTTGTTTTAGAAGTTATAAAGGTTGCGATTAATTTGCTAAAGAATGGGTGTTTCTAACTCCGTGATAAAATTTGTTCCAGCGTAAAAAACTAAAAATACAGAAGACGCACGCTTATTTAGTCCTTTTATTGCGGGAACTGGATGAAGCCGCAAAGAAATTGGTTTAATGCGGGAAACGTTTGCAACCGTATGTTTAGGTGTACTATAGGTTGCATCTTCTTGGTGTTTTTATATATTTCAATCACTTGTTAGCCGTCAAAAATTTTATGTCGTTTGACTGTGTGTGACTTTGTATACCGCAATTGCTGTCAAACTCGATTTAGTTTTTAGCTGATTGTTGTTGTTGAAATAGCTTATTTCCTGGCTCTTGTTTGCGCCTCCCTAACTTGGCAGTTGCATCCCTCGTTCGGGAAAGGTTGAGTCAGGAGTCGTAAAGAAAGCGAGAAGGGAACGCCCCATATCTAGCTAGGAGTCCGGGAAATTAGTTTGAAAGAGAGGAACCTCCACCCCACCATAATTTTGGCAGCTTCGAATTCGGAAGAGGACCTGCTCTGCAATTTATTTTAGGCTAGAACCATCTTAGATTTTATTAATATTTTGCACCCCCCTAAAAAAAAAGACTTATAGCCGCCCATGTGACTGCGGGAAGCGTACGAATCCGTCGCTAATGAAATCGAGTGCCGCAGTAAAAAGATTAGATTTACGTCTTGATGGGTTAATGGTTATCTATTCCTTATAAATCTAACAAAGAAAACTGAATGCTTGTCTCCACAGTTTACGCAAACCAAAGGCATTTTGCATGGTTTTCTGCCATGTAACTGCCTACTGTAGAAACATGTTTGGTCCCTATTGCAGTTAGTTGCTGGCAAGGAGAACAGCTCCGATGAAATATTAAATTTTGCTTGAGTCATCTTGTAACCGTCCTTTAGAAGTTATTAAGCTTTTTAAAAGATTATTTTGACAAAAGATTTTATTTTACTTTTCGATTCGCTTAAAAGTGAATTGACTTAATAGAAATTACTGCCTTCCCTTTCTATGATAAGAAATGTGAGCAAACCTAGAAACTGAAGAACTGTGTTTGATTTTCTAGTTGGTTCCTCAATCGCAATAGAAGTAACACACTGCATGATAATTAAATATTTTTACTGAGTCTCACGAAATCGTTTGAAACTATTACGTTGGCAGAGCAAGACTATCTGCAACCAAACTAATTGACACCCAGCCATTTATATCTTGGGTACGGCACCAATGATTTTTTGTCAAGGTGTACTCCTCTAGATCTAACGACAGCGAATTTTGCGGAAGCCGTTATCTTTAGCAGGATGTTAATTTTTGAAATGTGCGACACAGTCTTGCACATGAAGGTTATAAGTGTGAAACTAACTTTAATTCTTTGTATTGGTTTAGCATGATTTTAACAAAAATCATTGAAATTACGGTAGTCTACTGTATAGAACTAATAGTAACAGATTTATTAACTAAAAGAGAAAATCTTTTTAGTTCCACAACTGTTCTCTGATACAAAAGTGATGTTTTTTATAGATGGAAGCAAGGTTACTGCAACAGTTTCGATCAAAATCAAAGTCATTTTGTACAAAAAAGAAATTTAAACAGTTTACGGCATTTATGGAAGAATCTTCAACAATAGCATTTTATTGTCCTATTAAGATGATAAAATATTTAATAACAATTGAATAACAATAAAAATGTCCTTGCACGTTTATGAAAACCGATACAATTTTTTTTTTGTTAGTAATATCTGTAATTATTGTTAATGGAATTTGCTTTAGTTTTCCTTTCATATAATCCGGAATAATGTTTATGTAGAAATGTCATCCATCGTTTCATGCTACTGCTGCTAAAATCAATGTTAAATATTTGAGCTATGACATTGGCTATAAACTTCAGAAGCACACCCGTGCCTTAAGGTGTGGGTCAATGTTGCATTTCCCGACGGGACGCCCAGATAGAAATAAAGCTTCCTTTTGACTTTTCATGGTTTTTCTTTTGCTGTGTCATGTTCAGTTTTAAATGCAAAAAAGAGTTTTTATTAATATTTATAATTTTAGATGTTAATTATAATTTATTGACGACTAGATAGTTTTAGTAAAAGAAAAAAAAATTTAAATAATCCGAAATTTTTATAACAAAGCACTTAGTGTGCTGATCAAGTGTCTCTCATCGATAACACAATACCCATAACAAAGCAGTGAAAGGTTCTGTTGGCAAGCCGAACCGATAAGCTACGTGCAAGACCAGGAACCGGGGCTCTTGGTAGACTCCGGGACCTTGCCCCTACTTCTTTTGACATTTAGAGCTTATATAAGTCTAGATACGACCCCCGCGTGCTTCCAGTTTTGTGCCTACTTGCTTTTAACATCATGATATTTAAATTTGTAAGTAACCCTCCACCCTTTTAATTAAATTTAATTAAAGGGTTATTAATTGCAAGAAACAATTAAATAACCTAAGTATGAGATTAATTAGTAGTTTTTTTTAGTGAGGATGTGTAACTTTATTGTAGTGCAAAATATTGTTTATGTTAGATGCTTAGATGCTTTAGCTTGTCTAACTTAATCAATGTTTAAATATTGGTGTTTCCATAAGAATCCATAACTTAACCTAAAAATGATCATTCAGTGATGTAAGTTGCTTTTTAATATGGTAAATGCAGGTGCAGTTGTTTATAATTAGATTGTTTGAGGCTTTATTGTCCATCCATTAATCACTTTTACCTTTCAGAAAAGCCGTTTATTTGTCGGCTGATTTCTGTTACTAAACATGATCTTTCTAGAATTTACATTAGAAAAAATAATAATCAATTAAAAAATGAATCTTTTGTACAAAACTGACCAGGAAACGTCCTTGAATAACATGCATACACGTTTTTGAAACGTCATTCACTCCCTCTTTTAAGAATGCAATTTCAATGTCACATTTAAGAGTTTTCATTAAAATTAATATTTTCAATTAATAAAATATTTCTTTGTGAATAAATTTATTTTATTCTGTAATTACTCCAGCTACTGATAAATTACCGCAATAAATAACAGAAATTTTGTAATTAATTGCTTCTTATTTTAAATTAAATGGTTTATAAAACTCATCCATGAGTAAAATAATAGGATTTCTTTTGTGTACTATAAAAGGAATTTTACAATAAATTGGAAATATGATAGTAATTAGAAAGGCCCGCAAGGCAATCAAACGGAATACATTATATAGAAATATCTAGTTCAGGTGTGGTTCAGGATTATAACACTCTTTTTACACATGACTTACAGCTTTAAGATCGCGATCGCATTTTTACTTTCGTTGACTCAAAAACCTACAAATAATTGCTTCATACTTGTGACAACAAAGTGAAATTTATCATTGATTGTAGGTGGCAGTAGTTACACTTGCAGCGATCGTTGCTGCACAAGATTTTGACTATGATGATGATCCCAGACCAAGACCAGCTCCAGCAAGGATCCGGCCCGGATTTTCCGGTCCATCTGCAGCTAAACCAACACCAGTAGCAATCCTTAAACAAATTAACAGGTAGATTTTCTAATAATTGGTTTGTTCTAATTCTAGAATGCTTTCTTGCAAAATATATTCGACAAAGGTGCAAACAAATATGTAAACAAGAATTGAGAAATGTGGAGCGTTGTGATTATTTCTTTTAAACGATTCAAGATCAACCGGTAATATTAATATTATCATTCGCCCTTGATTTATAAGGATAATTCGTATTAAACTTTATACTTTAACCAAGTGCAGGCGTTACCTTAAGGAATTATTGACCGTGGTTGATAAAATAGTGATTAATTTTCACATTACTAAGATTACATCTTAACATGTGCGGTATGAATTTAATGTTTCAATTTTCAGAGTTTAAATTACAAACGTAGCAAATTACTTGTGTTTTTTTTCTCTGTAACGTAACCTTAAATTAAGAACTGCTCTTCTATAATAGGAAAACAATATGAAAGTTGAGCACAATTGCATAATTTTGTAACAGTAAATTATGGTCGACTGTTTGCTGAATTTAGGCCATTCAGATATTTTTTGTTAGTAATTTTCTTTTAAAATTATTAAAGCTTGTTTATATTATAAAGTCAATAACAATTCTGTTAAATAACTTGCGAGTAAGATTAAATTACATCCGTGAACATTGCTTTCAGTTTGTTGATCTCTGTAGTTACTATTACTATGATAGTCATGAAAGAGAGTATCATTTTCTGAGAATATTCCATTGCTATCTGAAAGGAACACGAATGAAAAGTTGTCTTATTATTTCACTTTATTAGACTGTTATTCAATTAAACTTTTCTGACTAATTTGATTATGACTGCGTGTTTTAGATTCCTTCAAAAACCAACCCATCTTGCCTTCAATTCTTGTGGCACATGTACAGTCTTTAACGCAAAATTCTTGCCCTATTTTAATTTATAGATTTATTTTGCATAGTGATTGCCAATATTATCAAATGAGGTTATCGTTTCTTCTATTTCTTCAAAAATTTATATGTGGTTAACCTAACGTAAATAAAATTTCAAATTTGTAAGATATGAACGGTACCATAACGTATTTAATATTTATGATTTTTTTTAAAGAGAATTACATAATATTGGGCTCAAATATACCAAATTTAGTTTAAGTTAAGAAACATCAATCAAATATTGAAAAGATTCACTTGCCTGCAACCCTTTAATTCATTTAATATCTTAAAACCCTTATGAGATGCAATTGGTTCTTTAGCATCTCAAGGATTCTTTCCAAAGTTTATTTGTGACAAGACAAAGATGACAATTGGAGCTGCTAATTTTAATTTCCCAATGGGGAAGTCAGATACCTGTCATGGAGAAGATCTTCTGACAAGATCTACCATCAATTTGGAACGAATATATCCTATGAAGATTTCTGAATAATTAGGAGACCAACAATCTTCAAAAAGAATAAACTTTTTATCTGGCTGGATGCTAAAAGCAAAGCTATGACCTCATATATTTGCACATTTTATTGTTGGAGTTCATTTAGTTTTTTTCATTGTTTCATTTCCAAGATAAGCGCGCACACTTCCATCAGCAAACTGCAATGAAACACCAACTACTATACTAGCTGCCATTATTTGTGCTTTTGGCTATGTACTTGTTGAACTAAAAGAATGTTTGGAAATTTCAAAATTAGTCTTCAAGAAGGCAACACTAAAACTTTATTTCTATTTGCATGAAGTGTGCTCATTAAAGATCAATAGGCACGTTAGTTGCTAAGAACTTTGAATATTAGAAAAAGGAAACTTGTTTGTCAGCATTACTACGCAAGAACATCATCCACAGCATTAACATTATTGAAGGAGATTCTTCTGCTCAGTAGAACAGGAAAGAAATTTCGTTATGGCATGACAATGCTGTTTTTGAGAATCTAATTTAAAACCTGAGGTCAGCTTGCTGCTGAACAGTAGAAATAAGTACCGAATTACTGACCAATCCTTTAAGAAACGAATCTAAAAATAAAACCAAACAAAAGATAAATTCCTTCTAGACCCATGAAGCAGGCGTGTGTTCAAGGACGAGTCGGAAGAATTTTTGAACGTCTGTGGCGTGTATTGAGCAATACATTGCAGGACAATTCTTTAATTATATAACAAGACTAAATTTGAGTATTAAGTAATTATTGCTTTGGCTACCAATTGAGATATAGATGTCACCAGGCTTTTAAAGCAATAAACCTAGATATCCAGTATTATGAAATACAAATGTGAAGTTCTTCAATGTTTTCTTAATTGCTGCAAGAACCTCATTTTGAAGCAACTTAGAAATTTCAAAATTCATTTGACATACACCACAGGATCGATATAATTTGCAAACCGTGTTTATAACGTGGCTTTGCAACACGTGCCATCTTCCTTGATGCTCATGCTGCTTGCATATGTTATGTGTCACACATTTACATACCAAGACCATTGGGATTTTATTAACTACCAAACCCATTTTCATTTGAGTATTGTATGCATATAAAAACCTAAATCATCCCAATTCTTGCTGAGAATTACATTGATTGTAAGCATATCTTACAGTAAACACAGTTATCTTGTTATAATATCTCGCAACTTAAATAGAAAACTTTTTAGAAATTAATAGTCAATTGCTAGGCTTGTTAAAGAAAACTGTAAACTACACAGAAAAAATTTCTGTTTGTTCATCTCGAAATCTAACTAAATGCCAATTTCAATTTTAGGCACAATGAAGATGGTTCTTACACTTATGGCTACGAAAGTGCTGATGGAACATTCAAGATCGAAACCAAACTGCCAACCGGTGAAGTCAAAGGAAAATACGGTTTCGTAGACGATGTCGGAAAAGTACGTGTTGTAGAATATGGTGCAACCAAATACGGATTCGAACCACAAGGCGAAGGAATCACCGTTGCTCCACCAACACTAGTCGACGAAACCACCTTAAAAGACGGTCGTCCAAATCCCGCATTTTACGACCAATATCAACAACCCGAACCACCTAGATTGCCTCCAGCTCCAAGACCAAAACCACAACCTCGTCCACAACCTTCTTATGATAGCTACTCTGCACCATTGCAATTCGCACCTGCTCCACAAAGAAGTCCAAGTCCAGCTCCTCACAGACAACAATCCTTCTCGGGAGCTTCCTTAACTACCGATATTGATTACAGTCCTTCTCCTCAATCAAGACCAGCACCATCTAGAAGCTTCGCACCTCAACCTAAACCCTACAGACCTTCATCTTTCTCATTTGAACCAGCTCCAATTGAAGAAGAAGATAACTACGCTGAACCAATTCCAGCTCCAAGACCTGCTCCTTCCAGGTCTTTCGGTCCAGCTCCGGCACCTAGACCAGCACCACCACCATCATTTTCCAGACCAGCACCATCATCGCCACCACAACATTTTGCTCCAGCCCCTAGACCAGCTCCAGTCACAAGGCAAAGCGGTGGAGGTGCAGGAATCTTAGATCAACTTGCTAAAGATTATGCACTACCCAATGGTGGAGCTCCAGCTCTTCATGATATTAGTTTTGGTTACTATTAGAATCTAGTAAATAATTTTTTTATTCCACTCGGGTTAAACTAGTCCTGTCATTGTAAGATTGTAAATTGATCAGGATTTGTATTATTTTCCCAGTTGATATTCAACTGAAACGTAAAAACTAAAAATTGTTTGGGATTCCTATTAAAAGAAAAAATTTGCATTTAAATTTCTATGTAAAAAATGATAAACTGTGTAGAAAAAATCATCTTAAGTACATAATTTTCTATACAATTTACTTATAATTATTATAAAACGTGATGTAATAAAAAAAGGAAATATTTTTGCTTAAAATAATAGACTGTACATGTAAATAATACTGTGTAACGAAGTTACTGTTTTTTATATTACTATTATTATTGTCGTCAAAAATTCTCTTGTTAAAGTAGAACGTTACACCTATTGATTCGATAAGTTTAGATTTTATTACAAATAGATATACCTATTAATAAAAAAAATAAGAAAACCTGATTAATTCTTTTTGTGGCACCTACATACCTTTATGTATCACTTACCTAGTGGTAACGGTATCTGAAGGCCGCATAAAATTAAACCAGTTTAAATTAATTGTCTCCTGATCGGCTATACTACAGCCACGTGATATGTTCTTGTGTGATTTTCCTATATCCAACTGAAACTGTTAGCCAAAGCAAGGTTAATGGTGTGTCAGCAATAAATAACCTTTTTATTGTCAAGATCATTGAGAGTTATCTAAACAAATATGAAAATTTGATCATAAAGCTGCTGTTTACTATTAAAATATCATAGATTCATATCATAATCCTATACAATAAAATGTTTCTGGTTTTATTGCAATGTACTTTGAGAAATTCTCGATGCACTAACCCATTTAAAAAAAAAGTAAAACATTTTGAATCGGACAAATTACTTCCTTGATAAAAATCTTGCACCAAGAATTAAGAATATTCATCATTTAGTTTTTTTCCTCTAACAACATACAAAAGAGCCGGTACTTTTCTAATATATTAGACAAGTGCCTATATTAGTCATATAAAATACACCAAATTAAGTTTGATTTTTACAATTTCATTGTTCTTGAGATTTTCTAAGAAATGCCAATGTCATATTTTGAAAATCATTTAAAAAAGAGCAAAATAATTAACTAACTGTCTTTTTTATAAAAGTAATCATGTATCTACATTCTCCACTCCGATCATTTTAACACCCCTTTTAAGTTTAAAACATCAAAAATACACAACTAAAGTATCTTCCCAAGGCAAATAATAAATTAATGATGTTAATTTGTACGTAACTTACCAACGATACGTACGCAGAGTAAATGATCTAATAATCTACGAGGGTCGTTTGAAAAGTCCGTGCAAAGTCAGAGAGATGGCACTACTGGCGCATATCGAGGTTATGTTTAGTTAGTAGCATCTCTTGGAAGAACACACACCAAGTTTCAGCCAGATCGGTCTATTTCTTTGTGTTTGGCATTCGTTTGAATCGAGGAAGTCGAGTGATTTTCAAAAAATGGACGAAAAAGGATTTCGTGTGTTGATTAAACATTACTTTATGAAAGGCAAAACGCCTCAGGAGACTAAAGAGAAGCTTGATAAACATTATGGTGACTCTGCACCTTCGATTAGAACAGTCTATAAGTGGTTTCAAAATTTTCGGAGTGGCCATATGGGCACAAGTGACGCTGAACGTTCTGGACGCCCTGTTGGCAAGGAATAATCCTCATCGACTATCTGGAAAAGGGTAAAACTATTACAGGTGCATATTATTCATCATTATTGGACCGTTTAAAAACCGAGCTGCAAGAAAAACGCTCACGATTGGCCCACAAAAAAGTCCTTTTCCATCACGACAACGCACCAGCTCACGCCTCAGCAGTTGTGGTCGCAAAATTAATGAAAATAGGGTTCCAACTCGTTTCACATCCCCCCTATTCTCCAGACTTGGCTCCCTCGGACTACTATTTGTTCCCCAATTTGAAGAAATATCTGGCGGGAAAAAGATTTTATTCAAACGAGGAGGTGATTGCAGAAACGAATGGCTATTTCTCAGACTTGGACAAATCCTATTATTCAGAAGGGATCAACAAACTAGAGCAGCGTTAGACGAAGTGTATAAGCCTAAAAGGAGACTATGTTGAAAAATAAAAAAGGTTTACCCCAAACAATTAAGTAGTTTTTATTTTTGCACGGACTTTTCAAACGACCCTCGTAAAGTTGGGCTGAAGTTCACTATATTCACGGGTGGGATTTAAATCTTTTTTGAGACTTAAAATACTCTTTCTTGTTTGGTAGAAAGGCTGAAGTCACAGATCCAATAACAAAAAACGGCGCAATAAATTAAAAAGGGTGCAGGTACTTCTTAACAGCATGAAGAATGAAGTCCCGCTTACGTCTCTATGCCTCTTAAGAAACATTTCTATTGTATTAGTGTCATAGGGATAAAAAAGAGACCGCAGTCCTTTCACCTGTAAATCTTTTGCAGCTTCAATATTTGGAATGTTTTCAGACTTAAAGGTTCAGAAGAACTTTCTATGATAACTGTGCTATTTAAAATGACATTTAGCCCAGTAAATGTGGGATTTTATACGCCAGTAATTCATAATTAGCTGACAATTTCAGGATAGCTTTCTCTCTACATGTAGAACAAATCCTGAAAAGTCCTCTAATTTTCCAGTGAGCTTCAATCCAAAATGGCGGATCATTGATGACCGCCAAACACTTTTTGCCTTGTTTGATGTTTTTCCTCATATCTAAGTTAAAAATGGACATTTTTCAATTTTGTAAAAACATGTATGCTCTACAAGGATTACGTTTCGACGTATACCATATAATAACCATTAATAAAAGTTTAAATGACGTAATCTTCTTGACATCGAAACCCAAAACTTCTGTGTTCTTAGCTTGTAGCTAAATCCATAAATTGAGAACATCATAAACCATCTGCATTCAGTAGAGTTCAGCCACTGTTGGACTTGAAGATAAACACGAAGTGAACGCTGTGAAGCTGCAGCACTTGTTGGTGGAAGAGTTGCCAGGTTAAATTTTGAACAGAGGGTTTTGGTTACTTCCTTATTGTAGCGGCTGTATCGCAGGTCATCTAGAAAATTAATTTGTTTTCCTCCAAAAAGGTGTTTCAGAAATACCTGTCCAATTTCAATAACCTTTTGAGGATTAAATTAAAGACTGTTAAAATGTGAAATTTAAAAAACGCAGTTTGTGATTTTGTTTTATCAACCTGAAAGCTGCAGATTTCCCGTTTCTAAATATTGCAGATGTTACCTTGTGTTACTCCCTCTGCTACTTTTATTGATTTCACTAAAGACTGTTCTGTTATCATATCTGGTGCCACTCCACTCCGTACTTTGTTTTGTCCCTAAGAATAGTGAAATAGCCTTCAAGAATTTTTTTGAATTCAGTGTTGTCCATTTTTTCCTTCACCTCCCCCATTTGCTGAACATATAAATGGGCACATTCCGTATAAAAAATGTAGCCTGCTGCGCAAAAGTAAGGCATCATTGATTTAATACAAAACAAATGTAATTTCCAGTCACCAACTTGTACAGAAGAATAAGTTTAACCTGTTCCATATACTGCAACCACAATGTGACAATTATAGAAAGATTTCCATTCTCTGCAGCTGCTTCAACAATGTCGATCAGTTTTCTAAAGGTGATATTTCCTTAAAGATCATCAATACTTTTTTTATCTTTTGCCATAAGTTCATAAATAGAGTCCCGTGTAATGCTTTTTGTTGCTTCATTTATCTCTGGTAGAGATTGTTTGAGAAGTTTCACATTTAGAATTATATATGTCAGAAAATGAGCTCTGAGACCTCTTATGGTTTTGGAATAAGCACGATTACTCATCATTTTTCCAATTGTATTATTCCAATACAACAAACTCCACAACTCAGCTCTTCGATTCTACTGCCTGACATTATGTACCCAATAGTGCCTAGATAAGACATTAGCAGGTGAAACTCACCAAGCCCCACAACAATTTTTGACAAATTGGTGCCTGGTTCTGCTGCGGTAGCGATTTGCATAGCTTTCCAAAACAACGGTTCACTATACATGTTTTTTATCTTAGCTTTTTACACTCTTCTGCTGCATAGATCAAAGCTGAATATACTGTATTCATGTCTACTACTTGGGTCATTTTGTAGGGTGCAAACGTTCTTGTAGATAACGTTCATAAATCCATTCCCCAAAGATTCTGGTGACAAATTGTTGGAAAACTTAACCATCTCCAAATTTGCGACATTTTGTTTGTTGGGTGAAATAGTCTTCACTATCACACCTGAAAGACCACCACTGTTTTTGTTTTGGTAGATTAGAATTTCCCTCTTTGCCGTTGCAGCTACAGTTTCTGCTGAAGAATTTGTGAGCCTGGGGACTTTGGTATTAGTGACTATTTCTTCTGGTGGTGTACTTATCCTAATACCGCCCATACTGTGGAAGGTATTATGCCCACTCAAGGTCCTGATGTTGAAATCCGCGTTATTAAACACGCACGGTGCAAAATGGTATAAGGTCTGTGAAGGAGCCACACTTACGCAGGAGAAGTCAAATCGCCAAATCTCACTATAGCTAGCAGATGCCCCTAAATTGTGCAGAATATCTACAAACTGTCGGGAGGCGAAATGATGCAGGAAGTAGACTTCAAATGCGAACAAAAGGGTGATAGAAAAGATTTCGGTCTTGTCATTGAAATAACTCGTTCTGACAGTTCCGGCATTTGCCTGAAATAAACAAGCTATTATTGGAAATAACTGAAATCTTTAGTTAATCGCTAATGGTTTGCTTTCGATTCACTTTGTGCTTCATTTTCTTAGATTTAGTTACTTCTCCAATTAACAGTTTCAGGGTCTCAGATATAGAAGAGCATAAATCGTTCAACATGTTTTCAAGTTAAGGGTATGATTTGTTTTCAAACACCTGGGTCTTAATGTTCTCCTTAATAATTTTGGCTGCCATTAAAACAATTCGCTTCCTCTTTTCAAGCTCGCCTTTTTCCTTCTTTTCGTACTATGCCTGATGAAGGAATTTCTTAGAGCCATCCTTGAGGGTGAAAATTGTTTCTTTCTTCCCTAAGCTCCCACGTCCATTGACAATGTTAACTCTTTCACCATACTTTTTCTTTTAGGAAAGGAAAGAAGACCCTGCACTTGAGTGTAGCCAAAAACATCTTTCCCCTCAACTGAGAATTCTCTCAATTTAGAGAACAGCTCCATCAAGTCAACCTGTGCTCTAGAATTAAAGTTTGTGGAAATGATCGGTTTACTGTTAAATTGGCATGGCATGATTTCTTTTCTTTTGTCAGATTTCACATGTCTGGATAAGTTTTTTAACTGTATATCTACGAACATCATATTTCTTTTGTAACGCGTGGATCATTTTATCTCTACCACCATGACCTACAGTAATGTGAGCTTCATACAAGACGTTAAATAAGTCTTCATAGCAAACAATAGAGACATGATTATCTTCACAATGTTTTTGTTTTTTAATTACGATTTGTCTATCTGCAATTTCCAATACACATACAAAGATAATAAATGGTACTTTCTACGAGTTTCCTTTCCCGCAGTTTGCTTTGCCAACAAGATATCTGCAGCAATCTGTAAAAGCGGAAAGAGTTACGTAACTTTAATGTACAATTGTCGATAAAGGGGTTGTGTCTAGTAAAGTTACTCGATAAAATGTGTATGCACATAATATAATTAACATATAATTAGTAATTATGCCTTTTATCTATCCGTCTTAGGTCACATAACCTCTTTATCCACTCGCTCCTTCAATTCATTTTGTACTCTTCTCTTTATTAAAAAAAATGTCCCTCGTTTCCATTCATAAGTCTGGGGCATTTTGAACAACTTTTGAAATTACGCTATCCACCGCCCCCGGATAGTGGACATTGATTTAGAGGTTATGTCTAAATATTTATAAAAATCCACTTACTTCCTTTAATTTCGCGGCTGTCCAGAGCTTTTTTATTTTGGTTTAAGTAATACTTGTTGATTTTCTTATTAAACGACACAGAATGTTATGACATACCATTTTTAACATTAAGGACAATAAACTAAACAGGAGAATAAACTGAATTAAGCAAACAATGTAACTGAGATTCGTTCGGACAGTTCCGGCATTTGACTGAAATAAACAAGCTAATTATTGGAAATAACAGAAATCTTTAGTCAATCGCTAAACCATTTTGACTATTTCACTAATTGCCGGCAATCCCTGCACTAGCTAGGCATTACCGCGATTGACGAATTTTAGTGTTTGCCGCCAACATATAGGTACATTGGTTACAGAATTCTTGCCTACCCTTTATCTAAGAGATTCACAAACTTGATATACAATAAAATTCGATTCAGAACGATATGCATAACATTAATCTACGGCACATTTGCTATGTAATATACTATTATAACCGGATACCTGAAAATCTATCAATAAAATAGTTCGAAAGCCGGATGTTTGCTTGACTATTATGGTATTAGAGGAAAGTTAAAATTGCAATAATCATCTATTATTAATTTATTTGTTTTAGTCTAAGAATTTTTGTTTCACTTCTTTTTTTATATTATATTGTACTAAGCAATTTTTATTTTTTAAAGTTAGAGGCTAATCAAGTTTAGCTATGTAATCCATAGAAAATTTGTATTTAAAACCAGTAACGTAACGGTTCACGGTACGTAGAATGGGTTGCCTATATTTGTACATTCACACTAATCCTAATATTAACTAAATAGGCTTAGAATTTTAATATTTATGTTTACCTTTACTTCTGATAAAAACAGTTTCTTCTTGTTAGGAGCAGCATATTTAGTCGCTTTTAAACCCAGATACGTCTAAAATTTGTATTAAAAAATATTATTGATTAATTAATTGTCTGAAGATAATTCAAGAGACATAGAAAATGATAGAAATGATGTTTTTTTTTGTTTGTTTTAAGCGTTTTGTACTTTTTGCTGTACCTATATACAGGACGTTAGGAAAATATGATATGGTTGATATAAAGTTTTTATTATAAACGCATTGATTATAATACAATTTAGTTTAGGTAATACTACAATGATTATTTTATTCAGTATGATAGATAATTACACTGATTAATAAATTAAAAATTTTTTCTGGTTCCTAGTTACAAATTGAATCATTTTTTATGATGAATCCAAATCTGCTTTTGGTTTTTCTCTAACACGTATAGTTTCCGAAAAAAACATGATTCTGTTTCGAAATAAAACGCTAAAGTAATTAGATGCATTTTATATTACAAAATGTACATAAAACTCATTAAAATATTCTATTTGGCAGTTTTCTTTTGTGTAGTGATGTATTAGGGTCTTCTCTAATCAGTAACCAACAGTAATCACCCAACATGTTCAAATTCTATGTTCCCTGGTACCGGCTTTCCAACGTTGAAAGGTCTTGATGGAAGCGCTCCCCATGCTCATCACCTACAGCTCCCAAATTGTCTGGAAAAAATCTAAATGATAATGTAAATAATATATCTTTAGCGACATATTACAGCCTATCTTACGGTAAGCTGTCAACTTTTCGTCGACAAGGTTTTTGAAATTTTCCGCTTGCCCAGAAAGCTCTTTACGACAGATTTGAAACAATTCCACGCCACCTTTTCTTTTCCTTGTAAAACCGCATCGAAACTGCTGTCATTCATTAATTGCCGAATTTGCGGATCTACAAATATGCTTTCCTTTATCTTAGCTTCGCTGATTATTGGAAACTTTGCTTTTATGTACTGGAACCTCTTCCGTCATGGCCCATACCTTCTTTAAAATTCTTTATCAGCCCTAACTTTATATGCAAGTAGATACGAGGGCGGTTCAGTAAGTACCCGTGTTTGACGACAGAAGGCGTTCCTGAGGGAAGTTGGTGCCATCTATCAAACGACGGTATAACAAATTGCAGACTGATTGATAGGTTAGTTTGGATTTGACAGCCATTTGAGTAAGACGTGTTTCGTGATTTTAGCTAAGATGAAAAAAGAGCAGTATCGTTCGGTAACTCGCTTTCTGTTTTTGGATGGGAAAAATGTGAGGAGATAAAAGCAAAGTTGGATGCTGTTTATGGGGACACTTCGCCATCTATGACAACAGTTAGATATTGGTTCAACGAATTTAAACGTGGGCGAACATCCGTTTCTGATGAGGAGCGACCAGGACGCCCGGCAGACGTGGTTACCGAGGAAATCATTCAAAAAGTCCACGACATGATTCTCGCTGATCGACGAACGAAAGTGCGTGAAGTAGCAGAGGCCGTAGGTGTGTCGACCGGAACGGCAATTAATATTTTACATGATAAGTTGGCGATGAAAAAATTGTCGGCGCGATGGGTGCCGCGATTGCTAACGGTGGACAACAAGCGGATGCGGCTGTTAACTTCGAAGCATTGTTTGGAGCAATTTAAGCGAAATCGGAAGGAGTTTTTGCGTCGAGTTGTCACCGTTGATGAAACCTGGATTCATCATTACACACCAGAAACTAAGCAACAATCAAAACAATGGATTTCTCCCGGTGAATCTGCTCCAAAGAAGGCGAAAATGGTTCCATCGGCCGCAAAGGTCATGGCGACGATTTTTTGGGATGCGAACGGCGTCATCCTCATGGATTTTTTAGAAAAAGGAAGAACGATCACTGGACAATACTACAGTGAGTTATTAGACAGCTTCGACAAAAAATTGAAGGAGACACGGCCGCATTTGGCGAAAAAGAAGGTGCTGTTTCACCACGATAACGCACCAGCACATTCATCCGGAGTTGTCGCCGCCAAACTGCATGAATTGCGTTATGAATTGCTGCCGCACCCCCCGTATTCACCCGATCTGGCTCCCTGCGACTTTTTCTTGTTTCCTAACATGAAGAAATGGCTCGCGGGAAAAAAATTTAGCTCAAACGAGGAAGTCATCGCCGAGATAGAGATGTATTTTGAAGAGTTCGACAAATTTGAAAAAAATTGTGTCTTCATTTCTAACACGGGTACTTATTGAACCGCCCTCGTATTGTTTCTATCCACAAGGCTTTCATGTAAAATATTTTTTTCTCCCACAACTATCTGCCTACTTGGCCAACTTTTCACAATATAATGCTGCGATTTAGCACGACTGTCCCACTCGCACAAAAAGCAACTGTATTTTGTAAATCGCAATTGCATTCCTACTAACAAAGCTATAACTTTCAAATCTCCACAGATTTTCCATTCATATCGTTTATAGTCTATGCTCCTTAAAAGGAATTTCATAGTTTCATAAGATTCCTTTAGGTGAACTGAATGTGCAATGGAAACCGAAGGCAATGCATTGCCATTGTGCAATAGAACTGCTTTCAAACTAAATTTAGATGCGTCAATGAATAGTCGCCATTCTTCTAGTTTGTGTTTACGTTTTACAACCATGGCGTCCATAATAACGAACAATGGCTTCATCAAAACTGTATAATTCTTCAACAGGCTGGTTAATGCTAACATTACGTAGTCAGGTAATGTTTACATTATTTTAGCACATTCACGCTCTATGTCTTGACGGTGTTTCATATCACAAATATTGCATAAAATTCTCTGGTCATAACCTTCATCGTCATTTTATGATTTTCCATGTATGGGAATTTTGCAGTTTAAGCAAGTATGTGCGGCACCACTTTCTTTGGAACATACGACACAGATCAGTTGCTTGTTCATTGTAGAATTTTTGACTTGCCGATCATTGTTCTCCTTATTGTTTTCTTTAATGCCACTTTCGTCAACTAATTCTTCGAGTTTTGTTTGAGACTATCCTACTTCCTGATCATTAACGTTAATGACTTTTTGTCATCTTTACTGTGAATATTACTAAGTACTTACTAGAAAAAAGTTAAAGAAAGCTCCAGTTTTCTTGAACAACCAGACATTGCTTTGTACGACCTACGTTAAACTTTGTTTTTATAAATTGTACAAAGCATGCTCCTTCATTTCATTTATTGATTTGGTTGTTTATCATCCATGCCGTTAAGATATTTTGAATATCTTGGTTAGCACTTTCCACGCTTTGACTATACCTAGATTTGCCATGTACAAGCTTCAGTTCAGATCACCTCAACCTTAAACTTTCAATTACAGAATTACAATTCACGGCCATTGTCTCATTGTAAAACTACTGACGCTCTAATAATAAGAAAACCATTAAATACATTGTAAGCCACTTTATCAGCTCGTTTCGAAGTGAGGAGTTTCAAAATTACGAACTTTGTCAAGAGGTCTTGATAGACCAGAAGAAATTTATAATTTCTATCAGATTTAAATTGATAATCAATCAGGCCCCCCCTGACCTCGACTATTAAAAAGCAAAAAGGCCATTAGTTTCACAACTATTCCTCTATTTTCACTTTTCTTGTTTTTTTACGTGATTCACACAAATTTCAAAATTGTCTTATTTGAGTATGCGTAATGTTTGCATATCGTTTATTTGATTCACGTATCATTCCGTCTCTTCTTTCATAGTCAATACATAAAAAATGTCTAGTATTTCTTCTACAATAACGTAGTTTTACGTCTCGATTCTTACCATAAATAGGTTGAATCTAATTTTCACAGCTTTGCATAGAAAGCGTATCGTGCATTTAAAAAAGTTTGTAATCTTGCAACGATTTGTTTCACTGACTAAATTTGATGCGTTTAACATTACTTAAAATTGAACAATACGTTTATTCATCTAAAATAAAACTACTGGGTTTTTGCACTTTCTGGACACAATAAATTATAAAACTTGTCTTTCAAAGTTCAAAATGAACTTAAGACACAAGCTTATAATCAGCGACTAGAACGACGAAGAACTAAGTTTGCTGATACCCAGACTAGCAAACAGTCGAAGACGGCTACGTTAGAAATGCTTCCTTACCACTAAAATAGCTCAAAATCGGTACTAATTAAGGGCGCCACTATGAATTCAGCCAGATCACAAGATTCAAAAGGACAATGATCCCTCTCGTATCGGCAACAGCTTTACAAATACTTACTAAAAGTTTTCTGAAACA